>JARJLF010000409.1:0-206786 GCA_029378395.1 Mycena leptocephala
ATTGTCCCGCCGCGGCACCTGCGACCCGTCAGGCCGACATCTGGCTCGGGAATCTTATATAGAACGCACCAAACGACAACAGTGCCACGGAATTGAACAGGAGGTGGACAAAACCGGAATGGCTAAACGACAAGGAAATTTAAACCATTTGTAGCGGCACCGGGTGAAAGACGAACCTGAATGTGCTCGTCAACAGCGTGACGGCGCGCCCAGACAATGGGTGATGGATGAAATTCACGGTCATGAATGCCGCAAGGCGGGGGACTTGCCATGCGATGAAGACCGCGCCGTTAATGGCACAGATCCCCCAGCATACTTTGTCGGCGTCGGACGCGTGACGAACTTTTGGGCCATGGATATGTAGGCCTCGCGAATGGTACTCCGTGGTATTGCTGGGAGGTTTTCGGTCATTTCGGCAACCAAGTTCCCCCATCGTCGCCATTCCTATATAGCGAATAAATAAGAGAACCAGCGATAATGCAAAATAAAATAAAACACCTGAGCGATCAGAGACACCTTCGCCCTGAAGAGAGCGCCCTTGTCCATCCCTTGTGAGCCTAGTCGCTCAGCCAGCACATCTGTCTCGGCATTCGTTTGCGCCGCAGCCCAGAGGAAGCCGCCACAGCTGACGAAACCAGCAAACTGCCAGACAGACCATGGGAGGTTGTACTTACTCTTGCAGTCAACTAGGATCGCTTACGAGGAGCTGGTTTCGTGTGGAATGCGAGGTTCGCGAGTCTTTTTGTGGGGGCAAGGGTCGGGGCGGTGGTTCAGAGGGCTCGGGCGGCGGTGCAGCTTTCGTGGGCAACGGATTCGGGAGCCTGGTATTCTTGGGTAAATTTAAATTCTTTGAATTTCCGACGGGGATTTTCGGGGGCTTTCTGTGTTTTGCAGCGACAAACGCAGTTCTGAAGTAAGATCTACATGGTAGAAGAGGAGGGACCCTCAGGCCAGAGGATACAGTTAAATCTGCGGCGAAGGTGGCCGCAAGCCGGAACATTATATCAGGATATAAATACCAATAAACGTCGAATATTCCTCTCAATTCTACAGAAATTCAAACAAGAAATTCTAGGGTATAGTTGTGTCTAAGGGCATGCGGCAGGGTATATCTTCATCACGACTGCTCCCCCCGGGAGTACTTGACGGCCGCTTCTGCAATCCAAGGCGTCGCGCCAGCAATCGTCTTCATACTGCCTCCAAAATCCTTCCAGAAGTTGTCAGCGAGAGGTTCAAGCTGAGAGCCAATCTTTTGGCACAACTGTTGCGTCGTATAGTTCGTATTTGGGTAAGCAAAACGATCCACCCAGTCGAGTACAATTGAGGGACCCCAAGAGTGGACGAAATCAGTCGTGGTCAAATTGGTACTTGAAGATCTTTTTTTGGGGGGTTAGGGCGAGGTACACATTATTTGACAAGTGCGCACCGAACAGAGTGGTATGAGTCGACCGGAATCGCAAACGTTGGCAGCGCAGTCTGGGCTATGACCAGGAGTATGACCGTCCAAAAAAGCATCCCAAGTATTTGAAGGCGTGTGTATGGCCCAGTTTTGAGATTAAAGGTGCAGCTGCGTATTCAAAGGTAAGGTCCCCCCGACGTTGGCCAGCAGCGAAGGAGAGGAGAAACTGGAGATTCGGACGAAGCGCGTTTTGTAGGCTGGGGTGTTATAGGAACCGCATCAAAAGCGTTCGTGACGACCAGTAGTACAACGACGGAGTAACACGAGGTAACGCGACGCCAACACGACGCATGCGCAACACCCTGTACCCCGGTCCCCGGTACTCGTGTGGTTGTCGAGAAAGCATTTAAGCGGCACTACCACCGACGATAAAAATATGCATAATTATTTCTATGTGAAGTTATTCTAGAGGCACCAAATGCGCGATAATCTAGCGGCAGCGAGATGGACCAGCAAGGTACATGTAGAGTTCGAATGCGAGCATGAATAAAAGGGCCAACCAGACAAATGTATTGGTGGTGGGTCGGCGAAACATGACAACCTTCGAGGACGCGGTGATGTGGTCATGGCGTTGCTCCTTCAACCAGGACTCCCCACGGACGAACATTTCCCTAGAAGCAAATACTTCGAGGATTTCGCATTCGATCTCGGGAATGGAAAGTCGATATTTGCGCCATAGCTGGGGTCCGGTGCCGAAACCCTTCTCAACTGTGATCAGGTCGTTCTGCCCACCAATACCGACACCAAGTAGCTCGAAACTGGGGGTGGCGCCCAATTTACTGAATAGTTGACCGATACCATATTTCTCCTCGAGGAAAAGATGTGCGCAGTGAGGTGATGATATCTTGACTGTCGAGGTCGCGGTGCAAACAAGCTTCCCTCCGCATTGCAAATGAACTTGTCTATTTTGCAAGATCGGAAACTCCACCGAAGCAGAGGCAATTGCAGCAGGATTGGGGAGGGAGAGGGGAGCTAATGTGTCATCGGAACCTCTCGTGAAAGTGTGAGAGTAGATGAGGGCAAGAACGATGGGGCGTGCAAAGAACGCGCTGAATGAGTGTTAGTGGAAGAAGACACGCTTTCGTGGATGACCAACCTCAGCACGCGCTGTAAATCGCCTTGTGCGGAAAGCGCAATACGTTCTACTCCACTAAGTTCCTTCGGCCACGAGAACTATATATGTTGAAGGGCTGATTAGAACTTCGGACGCGATATGGTCGAGAAATAGGCTTACACTGATAGTTGTGGTCTTGGGGCTGAAAGTATAGAAGGGAGCCATGAGCTAGCACTAGACCATGAGCCGTATTTAAAATGCTAGTGACAGACGTGACGGCCGCCTAGATAATCCCGTCGAGCAAGATGATGAACGCGCGGCAAATCGAGCAGATAGCACATTGCTCGTCCTGATCGACGCGTCATAATGTACCGAGCGCTGATGGATTTCAACTTGAACTGCCAGCTCAATGGTCCTTGTCTGTCCTTGTACGGGTCCGAGCCTGGTCCGCCAGAGGCTAGAGGATTTGTCACGGAACGGGACGCTCATGAGATTGTGCGCCATCCGGTTTTGAAACATCAATCTTGGCTGATTGTCGGTTCCTGCAAGCAAAGTGGTAGGCAGCATATCTTCATCCTAAAGGAACGAGGATTCATGATAGAGGATCAACGTTTGAAATTTGAAACCTCCGAGACTCCGCACTAGATATGCATCCGGACGGTGAGCTGTTTGAAAATTGAAAGACGTTGGACATGAATTCGAAGTGGGCAGAAAGATTGTTCAGTTTGCTGTTGTTTACGACTCTCTTCCTTCTCCTTCTCCTTGCGTACATCTTTATCAAATTCATGTCGATCCAGAGGCAATATGAGGAACTTGCCATGTCGTCCGAAACCCCTTCCAGTCCCAACCAGGATCCGGAGTTAGGCAACTTTTCAGTGAATCGCTCCCTTGCGAGTGCTCAGAGTCAGCCTTCGTCGTGAACCCTGAATTTCATCCAACTTACGACAAAATTTCGAGTTCAGTTCGGGCATTTTTAGCTGCCTCTGAAGACGTTGATATTGAACCTGAAACTGTTGAAGAGCTAGTCCAGGCCCTGATCCTCGAGACCGCTAGCTCCAGTGCCGACAATGAAAGCTCGGGCATTCGTCTGTCCGAGAGCAGTCCCGAACCTGATGGATTTGACGTGGAAGTGTCGGCGCTTGACATGTCTGCACTGTATTTCTTTCCAGACCAAGGTAGATGTATTGGGTTTCTTGTTGAACAAATCTGTTTATGTCAACTAGACGTGGAAAAAGCCTGGTCACAACAGCAAATTCGAGGTATGATACACCATCTAAAGGAACACGGTCAGTAGCCAGAGTCGGCTTATCCAAATCGTTGAATCGTCGCTTAGGGATGTCGTCTTGGATGAACGAGTACGTTCTGAAACGCAACATCCCCATTCCGCAACTTCTTGTTGCTTTTGGCATCAATTTGGTACGCACCAATGGACTCCGGATCGCTCACTCTCTAATCGTATGCGTCTCCGTGTAATCAGAGCCCCACTCTACACAACATGTCGGCAGCCACATTAACTTATTTTTTACGAGTCGCTATGAGCCGAGAGCAAGTAGACGACCAATTCAAAATTTCAACAACTGACCTCGTTCACAGACTTCAGTTACGGGATAAGCTTCCCAATCACAATACTGTCGAAGATGCCGTCCGCCTTATCCGTGATTCTCGACGCATTTTAATTCTTACTGGCGCTGGGGTCAGTGTATCATGTGGTATCCCAGACTTTCGATCTCGCGACGGTTTATACGCCTCTTTAAAACAAAGAAGTGAGTATGACCTAGACGATCCACAGCAAATGTAAGCTCTTTCCCCGTACAAGAAGAAGAGACTCATGCAAACTAGGTTCGATATCAACTATTTTAGAGAAAATCCGGCCGGTAGGTTTCTTTTGTGATGGTGAGCAGTTATTCAATGTATATATTCTCTGCATAGTATTTTAGTATGTGAGCCCGACTTCTGCCTGTGGCAATACCTAACGGCTCGGTTTGATCCTCAGCTCGTTCGCAAGGTTCCGGGATATTCTACACTAGATCCAATTCGTTGCTTATATTTCCTCAGTCAGATCTACCCATCGAATTTCGTTCCATCGCCCTGTCACCGTTTTATCAAACTGGTTGAAAGCAAGAATCAGGTCGGTACATAAATGAAAATTCACGCGGAACAATGATTAACCAGTCCATTTGTCGCGCAGTTATTGCGTGTATGAACTATTGTCGTTCCTCGATTGCTCTCATTTTTTCTCGATAGAACTATACCCAAAACATAGACAACCTAGACGTCCAGTGTGGAGTGACACGGGTACTTCAATGCCACGGCTCATTTGCGACCGCCAGTTGTCTCTTATGTCGACGACAAGTCCCTGGTTCCGAAATCGAAGCTGATATTATGACACAGAAAGTACCCCTGTGTTCCGTCTGCAATACTCCTAAGCCGGGTGGGGCGCCAAAGTCCAAGAAGAGGAGCGCCAAAAAGGCAAAGGGTGGATGGGACAGTGACGATGAAGACGAAAGTGATGGGCCGACATACCCGCCGGGCATAATGAAGGCAAGTTCGGCGTCGAAGAGGCACCGTTTCAATCTAAGCAACTTTTAGCCGGATATTACTTTTTTCGGAGAAAAGCTCACAGACAATTTCGATCATTCGCTGGCCGCAGATAGAAACGAGGTCGACCTGCTTCTCGTCATCGGCACATCGTTAAAAGTCAGCCCAGTGGCCGACATTTTGTGTGCGTCAGCAATTCCATATTCCATAATTTTGCCTTCATTTCTCTTGGTTCTTCAGATCATCTTCCCCATTCTGTGCCCCAGGTAAATCATTCCGAGTCGAAACCGTCTATCTACTTATTCACGGTATTAGATTCTGATCAATAAGACCCCAGTCCGACATATAAACCCTGATGTGAGCGCATGTTGGTTTCTCTGTTGGGGTTAATCTTAAGGTCGCTTCCCGAGATTATTCTCCTCGGAAATGCAGATAATATAATTGAACACATCTGTTCCAAGCTCGGATGGGAATGCCCTCTGCTACAAATGACGCCAGTTCTCACCCGCCAGGATTTCTTGCGGAAAAGATAAAGAAACGGTCCGCTGCGGATTTACATGTCCTGGAGGAACCACGTCGAGTGGGTGAAAGGTACAGTCGGCCACTGACGCCCGAATGAAACGGCTAATACTTGTAATTAGCCACATCTGGGTGTTCGAAGGCGCGGAGGGTGGCGAATGGTTACAAAATATAGAACAACGGATATCAGCTCTGGTGGGTCCAAGAACGAGTATAAAAACTGGACTAATCTCTATCCAGATACGGAGCAGAGTCCAAAAAAGCCGCGGTTGGAGTAGCCGGAATACGGGTTGGGTATTGTAGGTGCTTCCGATTCAGGCGATCAATTAATTAATTACGTGTGAGCATTGGTCAGCGGTTCTTGCAAGTTGTTGCTTCCTTGGACTCCTTGGAGGCTGCTTATTGCGTTGAAGGCGCCTCCGATCACGCCAACTGGTGTTTCCTAAATGGGATGAGCCAGACCTCCCACATTAATAGGTCATATACATTCGTCCAGCAGTTGCTGAATGAATATCTATACCATGCTCCCCAATGGCCGGGTCGCAGACACTAGGGAAGTGGAGAAAGAGGGGCAAAAAAAAACATCCTCTGCTATTCCTCATCGACTTGGCTACTCTTTCCTTCTTCACCCTCCTTCTTTTCATCTCCACATCATCCTCGCGCATAGCTGCCTGACATTCCTTCACCTCCTCAAGCGAAATGTCCCACTCTCTAGCCAACTTCTCCTTCCACTCCTCCAGCATGACCTCCTGACCCCCATCCTCAGCATAACAAATCTCTAAAACCATCTCATCCCTCCACAGCCCTCACGTTCCTCGGCACCTTTACACTCTTCGCCCTCACCCGACATACAAATCCGCTCCCGCGGCGGGATGATAAACCATCGATGCTTAGGGCTGCACGCCGTGATCCCACGCAGGACGGATCGCGCAGGCGTTTGAACAGTCCCCGCAAAAGTCCCGGTTTGAGCAGTAGATGCAATGATAGAACTCCCTCTCAAATCCATCTTGTTCTCGCACCGCTTGCCATCTGGGGTGTGGCCGTCGCACCCCCAATACCACTGAAAGGCCCTGGTGTTAATCTCGGGGGTGTGCATCTGCTGCAGGGCGGATAGGCGGGAGTGGAGGAGGCGGTGTGCGGTGGCGGTCTTGGAGTCTGGGACAGCCTGTTCGCCTTCGCCATGGGATTCCTGGCCTCGCGATGACATCGCCTCTCCTGGACTCGTCCGGCGGCAGCGACGAGAGAGTCGACGTGCGCCTTGGCGGCTTCAATGCGTTGGATTTGCCGCGAAGCGTCCGGGACCTGGGTCTTGGCGACCTGGATTGTTTCTTTGGCCAGCTTTGTGACCATGTCCAATACTTGTTGCTTGTCCACGCCATCGTCATCCATAATGTCCTTGCTTCAAAGTACAGCGCCTCGGTCATGAGATCCGGCTGGCCCACAGAGACAGGGCAACAGCCGCATTCTCGAAATCCAGGTACTGCCCCAGCGTCTTGAACATGGCAGAGAAAGCAACGCTGTCGTTCTCGGGTATGTCGTCTGAGAGGATCTGCAACGCCAATTTGATTCGCCGCACCAGCGCCGCCTTTGATTGCTCCTTCTCGCCGCGTAGCGCGTACAGCGCGCCCAGGAACCCGGCCGAGTCGCTACGCCAGATGTCGGAGTCGGCCTCGGCCAGCTTCGATAGTGCATCGATGTGGTCCAAGTGCTGCCCGTCCATCATGCTCTGGAAGTAGTGTTTAGCCAGCGCCTCGGTGGCATGCTGCTGCACGACAAAGGCATTGCGACCGCCAACATTGGAGAGCTGGTCGCGGCACTCCTTCCACAGCCTCAGGGCCTCGCTGACGGGCTCGGTGCCCTTGGGTGACACCTTGTACGTGTACGCCGCGACGCCCCTGTCGTAGAGGAGCACACCGCGGGTTTCACCCTCGGCGAAGCGCGCATCGTCGACGGTGTGGTCCTCGCTCGGCACGGGCATCGCTGTCGCTGTCTCCATGGCGTGCACAATTCCTTTCAGGAGATCCAAGTCCCCTTCGCCACGGTGAACATCTTCGAAACAATGCATCATGTCGGGGTCTGTGCAATCATCTTCAAAATGCTGACCATCCTCCCCTCCTCGTCACCCCACGCCAGTGACTCTTCAACAACTCCCTCTTCCCCACCATATCCGGGAAATTTAGCACCGCCTTCAGATATCCCAGCTGGCTCTCCCTCGCCTGATCCTCATCCTCGCTCTTGCAGGCAAGCAAGTAATGCTCCGCGCCTTCTGCATATCCCCCGCTCGTAAGTGTACTTCCCCAACAGCAAATGCAAATGCACGATATCCTTCGACTCCGGCTTGGGCATGGCACCCTCCTGTTCCGCCTCTTTCAGAGCCAGTTCCACCTGTGCGATGGCCTCTGGGGTCTGGCTCCTGGCGAAAATGTGTTTCTCCCAAGCCGCGATGGCACAGCCAGCTGGGTTTTTCCTTTTCAAGGGCGCATTGGTAGAGTGACAGGACAGTGTCGGGATTGCTGCCCTGCAAGAACGCGGCCACGGCCAGGCGCTCGTACCAGAGGGAGTTGAGCTCCGAGTCCGGCAGCCCGAGGCAGCCCTGCACCAGGCGCTCACGCGGTCCCAGTCGATCTCGCTCGTGTCGCTCGCAAAGGAGCTGGATCGGATGAGCTTGCGTTGGCGTTGGCGTTGGGGGCGTTGGGGGTTGTTGGCGTTTCTTCTCGTCCTGTTCCCGGGAAATGGTCAGCGTAATCCAAAAAGGCCATCCACGAGAAACTCACTGCCCCATAAACTCCTCAATCCAGTAGTAAGCGTCCTGAACCCCCCAGCTCCTTCCCTCAGAAACCCCTCCACAACCATTCTCACGAGTTTCTCAAATACCCCCTCGTCGGGCTGAGCCAGCTGTACCTCATCCCGCCACCTTTTATCCAGCCTTCGCACAACCGCCGAGTCCATCAGCCACTTTCGAACATACTCCATCTCCTCCTCCCCACCACGCCCCTCAAAGCTTGCCCTGTGGCGTCTAAGCACACCCTCATCTTGGAACAGCTTGTACAGATTCTGTCCAATCTCGAGCTTTTCATCAGGCATTAGCGTCCCCTTCTCCTCGTCCTCGAGTTGGCGAAGGCGGTCCAGGTGGTACGGCAGCCAGTTGACAAGGTACTTCCCAATCTCTTGGTCTGGTCACTGTGCTCTTTGCTCAGTACTCGAACGCCCGCGTCACGATGGTATGATGCGCTTCAAACTCGTCCAGGGCAATAACGGCCGGCTGTTCGCAGGGCGTTGGAGGCGGCGTCAAAGTCGAACTTGAACTTGTCTCGAATACCCTTGTGCGCGAGGTCCCAGAGGAAGTGCCCGCAGAGCTCCTGGTCTACATTGTTGATGGTGATGGTCATGCTGATGGTGGGCCGCTCCTTGGATTGCGATGACTTGCCCGAGGTGTCTTTTTCTTTTTGGAGGTAGTCCTGGACACCGTCTTTACCATAGACGTGCTTGCCTCGAGCTTGAGGACGGCGGAGTATTTGTTTTTGATGATGTATTCCAGGGACGCAAGAGACTCCGTGCCTGAATATAGGAACTTAATGCTGATCGTTAGCCCGCAGAGGCAGGTTGACGAAGCCCGAAGAGGAGTACTCACCATGGCAGCCTCAAGCTGATCCAGGTTCATAGGCTCGACGCTAAACAACACCCATTTCAACAGTTCATTGAGCTCACTGATCTCGTCCACTGTCAACGACCGCTGGAGGTTCTTGATGGCCACCTCGTGGCTGCTCATTGACTGGTCCAGCTCCTTGACCGCCGTACGCGTGCTCAGCAGGCGAATAACGTTGTCCAACCCAAACTGCAGCTGGGAATAACTCCCCTGGACATTCTGCGGCAGCTTCTCGAGAATCTTGTCCTTCGCTCTTTGCTGGTCCGAATTGGGCTTTGCGTACTGCAGCATCCCTTCCTTGTTGAGTACCTCGTCGATAATAATGCGCATGTCCGGCCCATTGTGCTCGTCCATACGGATCCGCAGCGCGCTCCTGACGGCCGGCTCGTTGAGAAACTTGTCGTCCGTCCCGCTCGCCAGCACGCGCACGCGCCCGGCCAGCTTTGGGCCGAAAATGAACTTGAGCAGTCTCTCGGCGTGTATGTCGGGCAGGTTCTCGAGCCCGTCAAACACGAGGTAGTACGTGGCCCCCGACCCGGACGCCCCAATCTTCAGCCCCTCCCATAGGTCGTCTAGGTTCGTGGAGCTGCGGAACGCGCCCGCGTCGCACACCTTGCCCAGCGTCTTTTGCACGGTGGCGTCGACGCGCGCGATTTGAAACGCCATGTACTTCAGGGCAGACTGCACGGGGTTCTTCTCGTCGTCGGACTTCTTCGTGCTGCTGGTGGTGGGAAGAAGTAGTGCGCCACGTACGTGCGCCCCTTTTGCTCCTCGAGGCGCTTGGTGATGAGGGCGCTAGCCGAGGTCTTTCCCGAGGAGGGGGGGCCGGACACGAGGAGCACGTGAGAGGTGTCCTTGTCTTTGGGCGCCGTCCAGGTGGTGTACGCGTCGTGCGTCCATATCCATGACCCCGTGCCATCGGAGCACTTGCTGGCGAGGCTTGTGCACGTCTGCGTGGTCTTGGTGTCGAGCCGCACCTCGACGCACCCGAGGGTGTCGCGGATCTTGGTGAGCGTCTTGATGCGGTCAGCGTCCTCGTTGAGGGACTGACCCCCTTCTGCATCTCCTGCACCGCCCGGTGTGTCTCTTCGGTCGTCTTGCCAAAGACGATGTACTGCTCGAGCAGCCCCGCAAGCTCCTGCCGCGTCTCGACCACCACGGCGAGCGTGATGGTCCCCTCGACGTCGCGCTGCTGCTGCAAGGCCCGTTTGAACTTGTCCATCTCGTTGCCAGGTCGGAGTCATCGTCGAAGATAGACTTGATCTGTCGTAGGAGGCGGTCCCGCTTGCGCCCCTGGCGGTACTTGACGACGTGGGCACACAGTTTGACAAAGCTGACCATGACCTGGTGGATCCGCTTGATGAGCAAGGGGTCGACATTGTCCATCGACTGGTATATTTGGAACTGGGAAAGCGCCGAGGACACTTCGCCGAAGACCAGGTTGATGGCGTCGTTGTAGCCCTTGATGGATTCAGGAATGTCGAATACGAGGCATAGGGCGGTACTGGTGATGTTGGCCACCGATGCAGGGATCGGGACCTTCTAGAGGCGTCAGCGTGTATCCGGTAGCGAGGAATGCAGTCCAACATACAAACGAAGAAGCCTGAGAAGCAGCCCCGACAAGCATCTTCAGGTACTTGAGCGACTGGAGTCCCACGCTCTTCGCCTTGTCCCACTTATCCTCCTGCTCTGCATCGAGGCCGTATGACGCCTTGCTGCCGCTCTCAATCTTCCTCTGCACATCGTCAAAATTCTTCACGTCGCCTTTCTGCACCGACTCGCCGCATATGCTCTCGAACGCCTTAGCCGCCTCGCCCACATCTTGGACATTTCCCCTCGAGCGGCTTCGTTTCCAGCGCGTCCACTGGCTGCTGGTCCCTCATCGTCTCTCGATGGCAGTAGGAATGCAAAGGGGTGACAAAAAGCCAGCGCGCTCAAAAAGACCGCCAGCCAAAGCTAGGACGTGGGTGTGATGAAGAACCGAGGACGGTAATATGTTTTGTATCCGGTGCCCGGATACGTAAGGGGGAGCGCCAATTCCGAGTTTAGTACCACAAATAAATCGGAGTATCTGAACTAATCATCTGCAATAAATACTCTCTGAAATCCATACCATAAGTATCTAATACTCAACGGTTGTAGCAACCACTAAGTTTTGCCTTCCAGAAAGAAGCAGAGAACCTGTAATGGTTGTTTTCAAGCGTGATCCTGGCTCATCGCCATGCAAGAGTAGCGTAACTGGTCTACCGTGATTGTACGAACAATTGGAACCATGAGGATCGATTCCTTCCCAGCCTGGTGTTTTAGACCTGCTTAATCATAGCATTCGGGACGAATATTAGGAATTCCAGGCTTGAAATCATGTAAAGACGATTCGGACACAGCATAGATCATGATCACTAGATTACTTCCCCGCAAAAAGAGATAACGATAATCAAGGCGCTTACGCGAGCATTGGCAAGTTGTTTCCTGGCGTCGATGTTCTTGGAGGGTGTTTGTTGCGTTGAAGACGCCTCCAATACCGCCAAACCCACTACTCTTCCCACCGAGCTTCTCGATCTTATAATACAGTTTGCCCTGTTACATGCCGACTCGGATACTACCAGCCTAGGTCTTTTCGCAGCTATTGCTCCTTTCTCACTTGCCTCGACCCAATTTCGCTCATTGGCTCTCCGTCGTAAAACGTCTAGTATTTGGGTAGAATTTACTGATTCTAAATTCAGTCGCCAGGCTTTCTTCGTCAGATGATTTTCTCCGAAACGGAATTCGGGAAGGAAAATTCTCAATGGAATAGATTTTTTCGACTGCTCGACTCCCTCGATGGAAGGACTGGTGGAGAATGTTTTACCTGGGTTAGGTTCGTTGTCGAATTTCTCTGCCCGTTGCACGCCTAAATTGCGCCAGATCTCTACGCGCTTCTTCGAAGACGTTAATGGGCCGTTTCCATTCTGCACGCTTGCTGCTCTCACACATCTTGAAGAACTATCCGTTAATCTCGCAACTGAGGGCTTGATCACCCAGAAACCTTTTCTCAAGATAATCGACAAAGCTTCGCATAAACTAACTATGCTCACCCTGACCTCCCTGCCGTGCATTGATATCCCACTTCTGCGCTTGATCGCTGGCACCTTCCCTTGTCTCATCGACCTCCATCTAAGCTGCACAGAGCGTCTCGAGTTTCACTGTTGGAGCTGTTACGAAGAAAGCCTTGGACGTACGATTCATTCCCCAATCCCTGATATGTTTTCCGATTCCAGAGCCATGGCGGTGCGTTGAAACTATTTACAACTCGTATATTTATTGAGCCATTTGTCGGTCTAGATTGTCTTTGCAAAAATTCTAAGACCACTAACACACCTCGTCCATCTCCACCTCGGCATCTACCTGTCTGACGAAATGCTCATTCAATATCACATCTTTCACGCCGAACCAGAAGAACGAGATCCCTTTGGTCCTGAATTGTGTCTTTTGTGCGACGAAGCCACTGCTGAGGTTCAACTACGTGAACTTGCCGCCGGACTCGAATTTGCGCGATCGCTCAAAGCGTTACGTACCGTTGGATTCAGTTCAGTCGCCCCAGGATACTATACAAGATTCGGCAACGGACGCGAGACTAATGGTCGGCGGGACGAAACGACGGTGCATGTGTTACGGGAGAATGGACGAGTCAAAGTGAGGAAAATGCCGTGGCCAGTGAAAGTAGCCTAATATGGAAATGCTTTTGCTTTGTACGGTAGATACGCAAGAAAGGATGAATGCACAATGTGCAATCAGACAATAGGTCCATATAGGTCCAAGCCAAATTGCCACCTGCACCAACAGTATATAAACAGGAACCCCCGTTGTTTCCTCAGCACTTGGCCCCGCGGAACCATTTTCACGACATACCACTGGCACGCGACCGAATGGCCACCTCCCCCGAGAAAACCGCTGAGTTCGCCAAGCTCTTCGACCTTTTCGAAATGCTCGCAAACCGAAGGTCGCGCATAGCAGCGACGGGCTCCACTCTCGACGACACGCGCGCCATCCCCATCCCCGCCGATCTCGAGTCCGTGTTCCGCAGCCTTGCGACCACTGTTGTCCCACTGCGTCAGTCCCCTTCCAACCGCAGCCGTCGAAACACGGTGGCAGCACTCGGCCGCACAACAGAGGGCGACGGTGACGGCGATTCGACGACTCGGATGTCGAATCCGTCGCCAAGTTCCCCCTCGGAAAAACGTACACGTTCACCTTCAAGATGATGATCCACAAGCTCTACCAGGTCGACGAGTGGGCGCAAAAGGTCCGGGACGTGTTGAAAAAGTCCCAGATCGAATACAAGCCATTGGCGGAGCGGGAGGAAGTCAAGAAGGTCGAGACGGACGCCAGCCCCGTCGCTGCCGGGCGCGTGCATTTCAAAGCCGAGGTCACGGTCGGGGGGAAGAAGACCATGCCACTGGCTCCGAGCCGCACGCGCAGCCATTCCATCGCCGCCCGAGCAAGATCGCTGCGAACGCCCGCGCACCATCCGCCGCTCTGACGGTCGCGACTACCGTTCAGGACGACGTCCGCGCAGTCAAGAAGCGCTGCATTGGACGTCGCAAGTCCGTGAGTGGCCCCCTTTCGCCGGCGTCGCCCATCGGCGAAGGGTGGATTTACGACGCCGCAATCTCCTCAGCCGAGATTCGCGAGCGTATCCCGGTCGAATGCACAACCACCTTCACACCAGTAACCCGCCCGCGGCCGCGTTACCAGTCGCTGCAAACGGGGAGCAGGAAAATGGGGTTTGGGCCCCGCCGCATTGTGTCGGCTATTACCACGAATGATGGAGTTGTTGTCCACAGCACTCCTCGCATTTCCACAAAACGTCGCCTCTCTGAATGATTTCTCTTTCGCTTCTTACGCATTTGATGACTTTCACGACGCCTACGACGATCTCGCATTAAACCTCATTATATCCAACAAATCACATACCTTGTAACGTAGAAAAGCACTTGTAAAACTCACCACCGGTCCCGCAATCGAACTTGGATATCGCACCTTCCTGTTTCACCGACTGGTTTTCGCGCTCCCAACTCATATCAACCACCGAATCAAGATAAAAAAGAAGGATAATTGCGAATCATAAAATACCACGCGTCAGAATACTGTCCGGATGTGGATGGTACCAGTACACCATACAGAGCACATCGTGAAGATATCAACAAACGCCGTCACCCCACAGCTATGTGTCTTAATTTAATACTTCAGTTGAGAGGGACTTCAGTGGTCGCGGGACTTCCTGGGACGTAGGATGTGTAAGGTTTTGCGTGATAAAAGGAGGGAAATATATGCAGACCTGTATTCGCCATCGGCAGCGACGCTGAGCTCCTCGATCTCACCTTGGAGGCCGGACAGACTCTCGGCGGCGGTCGAGAAGTACATGAGCTAGACGAATGTGTCAACGGAATGGCGATGCTGGGGAAGGAAATGCTGACCTGGGCCTTTGCGAGCTCATTCAAATTTTTGAGAGGCTCGGGGTTTTCAAGAACAGTCTTCATCAGCGTAATGGCAACTTCGGTCTTTTGCACAAGGTCGTCCTCAGCATTCTCGACTTCGAGCCTGGCCTGCTCCTGTCTCGCGGGGCTCGCATTCTTTAAGCTGCAGAATAAGCTTAGCCGAAAAGGAAAAGAGACAAGTCATTGGCAGCACTGACGCCTGCTTCGCTGCATCCAGCTCAAGCCGACTGACGCGTACCGCCTGTCGTGCCTTGAGGGCTACATTGATTGAAGTGGAGAGAGTGGACTGCCAGGGGTGCAGGAAGCTGCCGCGAATAGCCGTGTCGTGGTGCACTGTGCAAGAGGGTAGCGCAAGCGCAAAAACACAAGACAATACGATACGAACCCCTGGCGGAGGCAATCTTCTCCCAACCCTCGGCATACAAGCCCAGCGCCTTGCCAAGCTTATCATCAGCGCCCGCTGGCGTCGCCTGCAGCGCCGCGGCCGCACTCGTGGCTGAGCGCCCAAGCGCGTGTGGGAGCGTCTTGTGCTGCTGAGCGGGGAGCGTCACCGGTGCGGGCGCGGGGAGGTTGGTTCCCTTGAGGTTGGTTGACGCGAAGTTGGTAATACCGTAACCGATAGAGGTGGACAACTCTGAAATGGACTCTTGTATTTGGACAGGGTAGTCGTAAGACTCGGTCTCGTAAACGGTGGTAATCCTGCGGGCGGTGTCAGACACACAGCGGAACTTAAAGAGGTAACCCCGACGACAAACGTACTTGAGCAAGGCGAGATGCGCTTCCCTCAACGCATCGACGCGCGCCTCCAAATCCTTGTACTCTGGAAATGACAAGGTTCAGAAACGAAAATTGGGCGTCGATAAGACTTACCTTGAGGAAGTTCGGTGATTTCTTCGGGCGCTACTGTGCCAAGACGCTCCTTGGTGGCCTGAACGCTGGAATTAACCCTTTCGCGATCTTGTTGGCTGAGGCGCCAAAGTTTATGCTGCCAAAGCTCGATTGCAGTTTGTTCCAGCCTTCCATGGTTTGTGAGACGAGGGGCAAGGTACGATTGTTATGGTTCGTGTCAAGCTGCGCTAGCAGCACCGCATTCAATTTAAGTCACAAATCAAATCCATATAAAGGGTGCTCTTAATGAAGGGAATAATGCATAGTTGACTGCTACGGTCCACGACTGAACAGTCTATACACCAATGCTGCTCTGCTGTACAATTCTACGCCAAGCCCAACTATGTGGCTGTGCATAGTCCTGAAAACTAGTTGCAAGTCAAAGCGGTCAAGTCTGACCGCTGCTAACCAGGCGGGACTGAATTATCGGGCTGAAATGTTGAACGTGCAATTTCAGTGCTCCACCACACAATGATGCAGGTCAGGAAAACTACGGTCGCAGTGAAGCTCATGATTGCCAAGTGTGGTCTATTCAGCGATAAGCAAGAACATGGGCAGAGCTTGGATGGTCTCGTACTTTACAGCGACCAAGAATGCATGCATATTGCGGATGTCCCAATACCCGCAATAATACTCCCACACGCCCGCGAGTATGGCGGCAAGCGCTGCCATGAACTGCAGAGACGCAACAACGACACCAGTTGTCCCAGACATTTCCGAGGGGTTTTCCTGGTCGTCGGGCACCAGGCGGGCCTTGAGCAAGACGGACCAGGAAAGTAGTGAGAGAAGGAGCGCAAGCTTGAGGTGCGAAAGAAGATTGCGCTCGAGCATGCAAAAATCGCGAGCTGTGTGTTAATTAATGCAATTTTACCTGAGACTGGGCCAAATGAACGAACCAGCGCTCCCAATATTTTCTACCATTTGAAAACGAAGAATCGACGAGGCCATCGTGGGAGAGACAAGGGAGCTCTAGTTAGATGGCACCACGCAATCGGTTCATGAAGGACAGTTCAACTTGATTCTAAATAGCTTCGCCGTCGTTGAAGCGAAGGCCGACACGTGCCGCTTATCCGATATTCGCGTAACGCGTTATTTGGTCGACCAAATAGTTCGACTTTTGGTGCCCGCCCACACTTTCGCAATGGCTTTCAAGGGCCTCAAGCGCTTCTTTTCCATCGGTAGCAAGAAAAACAAGAACACCAAAAAGCGGTTACAGATCGTACACAACGTCCCCACTTCACTTCAGCCCGTTTCCGAGGCTCGCTTACTTGCAGACGACTCGGGCGAAGTTGTCGCAAGCCAACTCCTTCGTTCGAGCTCTGCACGGTACGCCGTTGTAAACGAGGTCGACTATTCCTCTCTCCCACCCTTGCGTAAGTCTCGGTTCAGCGTCTGGGTTCACCAATTAATAAATACGGTGTATTAGCACACCCCATCAACCAAGTACTTCAAACGCCCACAAGCTCCAGTGTAAGCCTGGCAAGCGCGGCTACTAGCATTAGCAGCACCTCCCGCGGAACGTATACCGTCAAGGTCCACCACCGCAAACACCACACCCACACCGAATTCCCAAATGCAAACCGGCACTTGGACGACGAGCCTACACAACGAAATAACAGTCAACTCCTAGGTCTGCGCTCGGATCCATCCGTCGCGAGTCTATTGGAATTGTACGATGAACACGGTCGCCTCCCGGCGCGTGCATTCTCGAATTCCCCGCCGAAAGAGGGCCGCGCACAAGTACAGCGTAACGGGTCCACCCTGCGCCAGCTATTGGGGAATCCGTCGCAGAGTATAAATTCGCGCGACGACGCCGGCGGATTAGAGGGAGATATTTCGTGGGCAGAGCGTTTTTTGGGGTAAGAATTTATTCTCCTGTGCTTCGGACTCTGTCTGAATTCTAGTTTTCTTTTTTTCAGAGAAACCGAGAGTATAGCATCACGGTCGTCTACCTCTTCCCTGGGGCTCCCCACACCCGACACAGATTCCCACTTCCCCGCGACACCTCTACAGCCGAATCCCGACGATTCATTCGCTGAACATGATCTCTCCTCCGAAAACCCTGCCATCTCCTCGCTCGAGGTTGAGCTGAGTGATATCGTGGAAACCCCTCCTCGGCCTTCGCGCAATAGCCCGTACGCCATGCAGGACCCCAAAACTCCACAGCGTGCATCCCAGGTATTCGGCTTCCTGACGGACAAGCGCCGGTCACGGGTGGTGGATGATGATGAGAGGTCGCTGCCCGAGTTGCCTAGCGCGTTCAGCTCTCCGTCGGTTGAAGACTCGCCCCCAGCGCGCGGAAGATCTCGTTCACACTTTTCTTCGGACAGCAGCGCCGACTCCATCGAGCCTTTTGCGCCGATTCCAGCGACACCCATCGAGACACAGTTTCGTGCTCTTGATTTACATGCAGACATGACTGTCAGAGCAGCCAACGACGTGCAAGTCATCATGGCGCATGGACCGACGAAAGTGATTGTCACGGCGCCGACACCGTCTTACCACGACAACATCGCCCCCATGCGCATTCCGCGTGGACCCCGATCCCATCATAAACAGCGTGCAGGACGGCATATATCCACGCGCGACTCTTTTACAGCTATCCCGCGCGCCGACACGTGTCGCGGTCTAGTTCTGTGTCAATTGGATCTGTCTCTGCTTCGCTGGTCGACAGAGCGGACCCGCCGGTGACAAAAGCAGCAGACAAAGGCAAGCGGCGGTCAATCCTAGCCGTGTTCGAAAAGGAGAACCATTTGAGCGCAAAGCAAGAGTTGCCTCGCACGCCGATCCGGACGGCCTCAATTTCGCGGCCCTTCCAGCGAGGCCAACGCACCGTGCGCCGGCATCGCCTGCGTCGTCGTTGGAGCTGTCGGCGGCGGGACAACAGCTGATGGTGGATCTGAGACAGCAGCGGACGAAAGCAAGGGAGCAGGATCGCCGGGGTCGCGGGTATTTTTAGCGCAGATTTTTTTTAGCAACGACCCTGAGTTTTTTTTAGTCGCACCTATTCTTGTACGCAACTTATACATGGCTCGCCGACGAGCCGGCACTGCGCTTTTTCTCTCCTTCTCTCACTGTGTCCGGAATGAGCTACAATCCTATACAGAGCGGTCACAACCACCACCAAGTATACCAAAATGACGACCCCGCATTCAACCATTCCACAGGCTTCATAACGCCAGCTAAACCTGCAAAGGGCACCAGCAAATGGATCAAGATTGGTATCCCTGTCGCTATCCTGGTCATTGCTGGCGCTGTCGTAGGTGGCATCTTGGGCTCCCGGAAGAGTAGTTCGAGCAGCGCCGCCACTTCTTCCGCTGCCGCAGCCAGCTCTGCCAGTGCGAAACTTGCTGCAGGTATATTCGCCACCGCGACAAACAGCGAATATATGATCCCGATTTACCCTTCCACGACGAATACCGCCTTATTTACCACGCCAACCTTTAATTCTGCTTCGGCCGGGTGGCCCAGCGACACCTTCACTCCTTCAAGTCCGTCCGTGCTTTCTGTGCGTCCAGGCAAGTACTGTCAATTTTGCGAGCCATTTGCAGCTAGACATGGCGCCCAGATCGGCCAAGATTAATCGCTCCAGATACAAATGGGCCGCGCTCCCCGCACTCATCGCAAGCGACCCGTACCTCTCGCTCTGGAACGCTTCCATCTTCAACAACGCGTCGCAGTACGACGCCCTACCCGCCGTCGTGTATTACATGGAGTAGGTTTCCTCGTCCTTGGGATAACGTGTGCTGATTGGGCGGTGCAGCGGAGACAGCGGCATCCTCGACGTCGCGCGCCAGGTGAAGCAGCGCGTCAAGGCGTTCGGGTACGTTTACCGGATGACCAACGACACCCATTGGGTCGACCGGACGTGGGAAGAGCTTCAGGTGGGACAGTTCATGCTTCTGCAAATGCACATCTTCTTACTTGCAAGGATAGAATGCCGCTGGAAATGGAACCTCAACGTGGGGTCCGGACGTCGACCGCTGGAATTCAGCCCATTTTTTGGATACCGCAGGTACGAGAAAAGCCACTACTATATGGCCGGTCGTGCTTAGGAACCGCAGAACTGTCCGCAGCCTATGGGATTGCGTATGACTGGCTATATGATATGTGGACCGATAACCAGCGGCAAATGATCCGCTCGACATTAATCGAATACGGGCTCGGCCCTGGCGTGCAGGCGTTCACGAACAGCTCGGTGTTCACGGGCTGGTGGGACAACGACATCGAGGGGAACTGGAACTGTGTCTGTAACAACGGGCTGACGATGGCGTCGCTGGCAATCTTGGGCGACGACACGAGCGGTTATGCGAGCCAACTGCTTGGCCTGACGGTGAACAATGCCAAAGAGAATTGCGCGTTTGCGGTGTCTTCCGATGGAACATGGCAAGAGAGTCAGTATAAGTCTTTGGTGTTTCGCTAGACCGATATTGACGAGGCCTCTTGTAGCTGCGGATTATTGGTACTTTGGCAGTACCGGTTTCGCTGAGATGGCATCGTCGCTATGACAGCCACCGGATCCGACTACGACTTGCTGAGCGTTAACCCCAACTTTTACAAGACAGGGCTTTTCCACATGTACGGACAAGGCGCAACGTCTCTCTTTAATTGGGGAGACAACGGGCCCAATAAGTATACTGCAACCGCCAACTCGCTCCTCTTCTACGCGAACGCGTACAATCAGCCACAGTACGCCCTGTTCCAACGGGACCAGCACGACTCGGCGGATCCCTGGAGCATGTTCTGGTACAACCCGCAGGTATCCGGCGCGTTCTGGGACGGGCTCCCATTAGACTATGCCTTTGACAACTCGACGGACCAGTGGATGTCGATGCGGAGCAGCTGGACGGATGGTAATGCGCTGTTTGTTGGCATCAAGGCAGGAACATTGCAGGGCCACCAAACACACAACGATCTGGATGTAGGGGACTTCGTTCTCGATGCACTGGGTACACGGTGGGCGGGAGAACTCGGCGACGGAGATTATCTTTCCCCCTACTATTTTTCCAATGACAGCACGTTTTTTCCTCGTCGTTATATAGGATTTTGCTGATACAACTCCATAATAGCACAAGGGAGCGCTAGGTGGATGTATTACCGCAAGATGACGGAGGGCCAGAATACGATCCTGATTGGAGCCACGAACCAGGTACGTTCAGGAGAGGGATCCTAGACGAATATGCATCCTGACTTGTCCAGGATGTGACCGCAAAGCCGACCATGCAGTATGGAACAAGCAACACCACCCAGGGGTCGAGTACAGTGTTTACGCCTGATTCGGACTCGACAGCCTATTTCACAACGTGCGTTTATTTTATGCGCGAAGTTTCAGGCGCTGAGCAACCTCCAGGGATATGACTTCTGCGTATTTCAATGCGTAGGCCTTTACACCTTTCGTCCTCGTTTTTATTGACCTTGCTCCCCCGTAGAACGTCCGTGAAACGTGGAATACGCTTGTTGAATGGACGAAAACAGGTGCTTCTCCAGGACGAGATTACCGCGAGCGCAAGCGTAATGTGGCGTATGCACACAAACGCAACCGTTAGCACCTCAGGGACATCTGCGACGTTGACGATCGACGGCAAGACGATGGACGTGTCGATCCTCAACGCGCCAGACGGCGCGACCTTCACAACCTCCGACGCGACGAGACTGAGCACAGATGTCACGCCGCCAGCCCCCGACCAGGACAATCCGGGCGTGACGGTGCTCCTCATCAGCCTTCCACCTGGGACGTATAATCTACAGGTTTTGTTCAACCCGCAGTGGAACGACGGAACAAGCTTTGTGACCCCACCATCGGTAGCACTGGACGATTGGAACCTTACGAGCCATAATAGTTGAGTGATACGCCGGCGAATACTTGTATTTGTGGCTGGAGATACTGTCGGACTTCGCCGTTAGCGACTTGGCTACATACTTAGTAGCAGCACATTCATTTGACTTTACCTGTAATTACCCATGGACGCAATGCATACCAACCTTAATTTCATGTAATCCTCAGTCCCCGACGGGCCTGGAAGTGGGGTACATCGCTGTACATGGTGGATCTTGATGACTCGATTCAGCTGATCATGATCGAACCATTTATAATTTTGCTCAGTGCCTGCTTGCTTTCTCCCCCACATACGATCCTTGGATTTACTATCCTTGGCCTCACAATCTTTGCTGTCCCTCTTACGATCCTTGGCTGTTCTTGTGAGGTGAAGCACGCAACATGAAAATCACGCAAAAAATCCGCCAATCCGACAAGGAAAATAAAATATGGTGGTCCTTCGAATATTTCCCTCCGCGAACGGCGCAGGTGCGCAAATTCTACCTCGCTGGCCTCATTATTCTGACAGATTCGCTTCTATTGAAGGGCCTCCAAAATCTCTTAGATCGCATAGAACGCATGCGGGCGCTTGGCCCCGAGTTTATTGACATTACCTGGTGCGCACCACGCTACCGCTCTACCGGACACAGGAAAATAACGACGACGCCGTAGGAATGCGGGTGGGCGCACCTCTGATCTAACCGCAGAGATGGTAAAGACATGCCAGGGGTTAATTGGGATCGAAACGTGCATGCACCTCACATGCACGAACATGCCGAAGACCAAGGTCGACATCGCTCTGCGAGTACGCACGATTGATTATGTTTTTCTGATCTGTTGCTCATCTTTGTTCAAATTTTTTCGTACCCAGGAAGCCAAGCAGTCTGGTTGCCGAAACGTGCTCGCGCTGCGTGGTGATCCACCCGCCGGCAAAGACGAATGGGAGGCCGTCGAGGGCGGCTTTGTCCATGGGATCGACCTCGTGAAGCACATCCGGCGCGAATATGGCGACTACTTTGACATCGCCGTCGCAGGCTTCCCGCAAAATCAGCTCCTCCTCCCGAAGAGCGCGAACTCGAGATGAAATACCTCAAGGAAAGATAGATGCGGGTGTTGATTTATCTTCACGCAGATGTTCTACGACGTTGAGGTGTTCATTGCCTGGGTCAAGTCCGTGCGCGCCGCAGGCATCACGATCCCCATTGTACCCGGCATCGCGCCGATCCAGACATGGAACGGCTTCATGCGTGCGACGAGCCTTGCCAAGACGATCATCCCGCAGGCCTTCTTAGACGTTCTGGAGCCCCATCAGAACAACGACGAGAAGGTTAGGGAGATCGGCACCAAGCTCGTAGCGGACATGTGCCGGAGGATTCTCGACGAGAAACTTGGCATCCACGGGTTGCACTTTTACACCATGAACCTCGAAAAGGGCACCAAGATGCTTCTCGAGGAGCTGAACCTCGTCCCGCGTGTCGAGACCATCAAACCTTTGCCGTGGCGACAGGTGTGTTTAATTTAATTCAATCTTTCGACCGGAAACCTTTTAACACCAGTATCTTAGTCTCTTACACCCAACAGGCGGACAGAGACTATCCGCCCCATATTCTGGGCCAACAGGACGAAGTCGTATATCTCCCGCACGGAAAACTGGGACGAATACCCCAATGGTCGATTCGGTGACTCTCGCAGTCCAGCATATGGTGAACTTGATGGTTACGGGGTCTGGATCAAGCAAACGGTACTTACTTCATTCTACGTCCGATCTCCCGTTATTGACGAGCGACCCAGAAAGAGGATGCATTCAAGCTATGGGGCGAGCCTCAGACGTTCGCCGAGATCGCCACGCTCTTTTCCCGGTTCTGTACGAAAGACCTCAGAGCATTGCCTTGGTCGGACCAGGCCCCTGCCAGCGAGACGTCTATCATATCCTCGCAGCTCGCCCGCATGAATCAATATGGGTTCTTGACGATTAACTCCCAGCCGGCCGTCAATGGCGCAAAGAGTGAAGATAAGGTGTTCGGCTGGGGCCCACGGAACGGTTATGTTTACCAAAAGGTATGCATTTTCATTCCACGATGTGTTTGATATTTACAGGGTATCTTCTCTCCAGGCCTATCTAGAGTTCTTCGTCAACCCGACCCTACTTTCGCTTCTGCTGGCGCACATTGAACGCGACAGCAACATCACGTACTACGTAATCAACAAGCGCGGCGACCTGCGTACCAACACACACTCCGATGGTCCCAACGCTGTAACGTGGGGCGTCTTCCCTGGGAAGGAGATTATCCAACCTACCATCGTTGAAGCTGTTAGCTTCATGGCGTGGAAGGTTCGTTTCTGCCATCCCGCTACATCTAACGTCTTCATCTTTATCTACAGGATGAGGCTTTCGAGCTCGGGCAGCAATGGGCAAAGCTCTATGACGCCGATTCTCCCTCGCGGAAAGTGATCTCGGAGCTGATGGACACCTGCTACCTCGTCAACGTAGTGCACAACGACTTCCATGACCCCGAGGCTATCTACCAACCATTCTTCAAGGCGGGCGCTGAATATGCCGCCCAAGAAAATAAAACGACTCCGCAGCCTCAAATGAACGGTCATTAAATGCCCTCGCTTGCGTTTAGATTTCTTCTTCCTCTCTGGCCGATTGGCTGGCATCCGCTGTATAAGTATAGTTCCTCGCATCTCTTGTGTCATATCGCATCTGCATCTACATACATTTTCGGGTTCAACCCCCGTTGTTTTTTTACCGCTGCTCATCATCCCAAACTACTGCCACTCACTTCTATCCACTGTACCACTACACCACACTGCATCAACTGCATTTTGTTACTATTCTTGGCTGTTTTTTCAACACAATCCAAGTAGTTTCCTTTTTGTGTTGTGATTTTCAAGTTAGGGGTCCCGACCAATTTGGTAGGCGGTCAAGCTGGAACAAACAACACAACGCCTGGCGCTTGAATAAGCAATTCTGCATCCAATGTTCAGGAACGCTATTACCTCTGTGGTTAGCACAGAGTCATTTTTGGACGCATCCATCGTCGACTTGGGTTTCTGGACTGGTCTATCAACCTAGTTTTGACAGTGGACATCCATTGGCATTTCTACAGCGACGTCGCCTCCCTGGGTGCTATTTCTGTGGATCTATTTTCGACTTTGCGACTGCTGCTCTATCTTTAAACTTAGCCGACCAGATAGGTACGCTGGGGAAATCTCAGAATCTTTTGCGATCTCGTTCTTAGCCTCACCAAGCCTCTAGCCCTTCTGCCGACTGCCACTCTCTGGGAGATAAACGCTGGATAAACGACACCTGTGTTCCTGTTCTGTCACACTAGTAGCCGATGGCCCATTATAAAACGGCTGCAGCTGTAGCCGAATCAATAGGTTTTTACTGACGCCACCAATGTTCAGAATCTCCGTGCTCAGCTCCATTCTCACCCTCGCCCTCGCCCTCGGGGCCTCCGCATCCCCCAGCTCGGACTCGGAGGAGCACCTGAATACCCGTTCGCGGACGCGACCATCGTCAGCAACTCGACGATCCAGGTCGGCGACGCACAGGTGCTCATGACCGGCTTCTCGCTCAGCTCCAATACGGGGCACGGCGCCCCACTCCAGACGTTGGCAAAAGCCTCGCCGCGCGCACGGCGCGCAACGTCTGCGGCGAAACGTGTGCGTACCCCAACAAATACTTCGTTGCTGAATTGACTGTGGTGAACCTACTTAGGCACGATCGTATCGTGCTTGGCGTCCCCCCCCGGCCCTGGGAGTGGCAGCGACTGCGCGATCATCGCCGACGCGATCGAAATACTGAGCGCGCAACTGGGTGCGCTGCGTCTCTTTATTTGATTTCCTGGCTTCCATGTTCATATAACGCTAGGCCCGACATACTTGCTCAACTCAGCGAACGGCTACTATAAGCAGCTCATTTTTGGGACGTGTCTCACGTACATCGGTGTGTCCGCACAAGAGGACACGTTGGCGTGTTGGAGCGACTGGGTGGGTGCTTTCCTTTTCCGAGTCTCCGCTCCCTGGTGCTGACCGTCCACGCACAGTCCTCGATCATCGGGCAGCTGCTGTCTGCCTGTCCCGCAAACCAAATAGGCGCGTGCACGTCGTTCCCGACCGGCCTTGGCTTCGCGGACTTTTCGATGGAGTGAGTTCTGCCTTTGATCGCGCAGATCAACCTCTGACCAAAACGTAGAATCCGTCACTCCTGAGTCAAGTCTACATGCATAGCTGGTGTATTAGTCTCCGCATGTGTGTATGCAATAAATATAAATCCGCTCTAAATACTACAGAATACTAAATCTACCAAACAAACTTAGCCCAATGCCGCACGCCCTCGCCCGCGCGATGCGCCTCAAAGTTCTTGACGTCGCGACAGATGATCGCCGCGTGGCTGTTCCGCGCACTCCTTGAGGGGCAGGCGGTTCAGTATTAGTGCTTAAGAGATTCGGGAAAGGCGTGACGCGAGCGTGACTCAGTCACTTTCTATTCTTGCTCGCATCCACGACGTTCCCGATTCTCCGCGTCTTTTCGCGCCCACCCATGCCGCTTACCCTTCTTCCTGTTTCCGTTAGTGCGTGGTTGAGTTGGATTTGCGCTTTCCCAGTCTCCCGCTGAGACTCAGCCGCGCGCTCAGAGCTGCTACCCGACCCGTCGACGCGCGGAGTCGTGCTGCGTGGCCCTCCCGTCGCATCTTCCCGCAGCGCAGCAGCCGCCCGAAGGGCGGCCGAGTTACTGGGCCAAGCTGGAGCGAGCAACACAACGCCTAGCGCTTAAATAAGTAATTCCGTATCCAATGTTCAGGAACGCTATTTACCAGCACAGAGGCATTTTTGGACACATTCATCGTCTCTGTACTCGTCTATCAACCTAGTTTTGACAGTGGACATCCATTGGCATTTCTACAGCGACATCGCCTCTCTGGGTGCTATTTCTGATTTATTTTCGACTTCGCGGCTGCTGCTCTATCTCTGAATTTAGCCGCCCACAATAGGTAGGCAGGGGAAATCGCTGAAGATCCATTCTTTGCGATTTCGGTGTTGTCCTTCAATTTTATTCTTAGCCTCCGAGCCCGGCCACTTCCGCCAACCTGCCACTCTCTGGGAAGATAACGCTGAATAAACGACACCTGTGTTCCTGTTCTGTCACCTAGTAGCTGATGGCCAAATTATAAAATGGCTGCAGCCCAACCCGTTTTTACTGACGCACCAATGTTCAAAAACTCCGTGCTCAGCTCCATTCTCGCCCTCGCCCTCGCCTCGCGGCCTCCGCATCCCCCAGGCTCGGACTCGGATCGGAGGAGCACCCGAATACCGTTCGCGACGCGACCGTCGTCAGCAACTCGACGATCTGGTCGGCGATGCCCAAGTGCTCATGACTGGTTTCTCGCGCGGCTCAGAGTCAAATACCGGGCACACTCCGGACACGGGCAGCACCCTCGCCGCGCGCACCGCGCGCAACGTCTGCGGCGAAACATGTGCGTACCCCCGTTCTCGCAGTCCCGCGCTGAGTTGACGGTGTGTGTTGAACCTGCATAGGCACGCTTGTGACGTGCTTGGGGTCCTCCGCCGTCCCCGGGAGCGGCAGCGACTGCGCGATCATCGCCGACGCGATCGAAATACTGAGCGCGCAACTGGGTACGCTGCGTTATTTATTTAATCAATTTCCTGGCTTCCCATGTCCATACAACTTGTACTACGCTAGGCCCGACGTACCTGCTCAACTCGACGAACGGCTACCTCAAGCAGCTCACTTTTGGGAGGTGCGTGACGCTCATCGGGGTGTCCGCACAGGAGGACACGTTGGCGTGCTGGAGCGACTGGGTGGGTGCTTTTCCTTTTCTCTCCGTGCCATTTTCACTGTGGTGCTGACTGTCCACGCATGCGCATAGTCCTCGATCATCGGGCAGCTGCTGTCTGCCTGTCCCACAAAGCAAATAGGCGGGTGCACGTCGTTCCCGACCGACCTTGGCTTCGGGGACTTTACGATAGAGTGAGTGCTGCCATTTACAAGTATCGCGCAGATCAACCTCTCATCACCAAAGCGCAGCGTCCGTCGCTCCTGAGTCCAAAGTCCACATAGCGTGGTGTATTACTCTCCGCGTGTATACAATAAATATAAATATAAATCCGCTCTAAATCTACAGAATAAACGAGTCGCCCAATGCCTTACACGCCCTCGCCCGCACGATGCGCCTCAAAGTTCTTCACGTCGCGACAAATAATCACAGCGTGGCTATTCCGCGCACTCGGGAAATACGCGCGCTCCTTCTTGAGGGGCAGGCGGTTCAGCGACGCGGCCATGCGGCGCTGCACGGGCGTGAGGATCGGCTGCTCCTGTGAGGGCTTGGGCGCACAACGGCGTTTAGTAGTCGTTAGTGCCTGCTCTGCGTCAGCCGCGGGCTCGACGCCCGCCTCGTCGTCTATGAGCTCGACGACGGCGTTCTCCATCTGCCGCTCGAGCTGCGCGAGGATGTGCGCGAGCTTCTGGCTGTTGGAGGCGTCTTTCTCGAGGAGCCGGATGCGCGCGCGGGATGAGCGGGCGGCGAGGGAGAGGCGGATGATGGCGAGGGACATGAAGACTGGGACGAGGAGGGGGAGCATCGCGTACATGGCCTACGAATATCAATTAGTGGGATTGATTCGGGAATGAAATGCGCGGATGAGGCGTACGTACGATGTTTAGGGGGAAGCGGAATTGCAGGAAGGGAGGCAGGAAGGGTCGGGAGGGCTTCCGGCCTCTGAACCACGATGGGGAGAGCACCATGGGTTTGGGTGTGGCGGGCGGCGGAACTGGAGGCACCGAGTAGATTTAATGAGGGGGGAGTATTCTTCATCCAGCTCTCTGTGGGGATTGAACAAAAGTGGGGAAAATAATAGGGACGCGTACATTTCTAGGCCGCTAGAATCCCGAGCCGCAAAAATGTCGTCGACCTCGATGGCGGCCGTGACATACGGGACGGTAAGGTCATTTATGGAGTTGGCATATATTCGGATGGTCTGGAATGCCGCCAAGGCTTGGTAAAATATGCGGTCTGAAAAGAGTCAATTTACAATACTTTTTGATTAGAGAGGGTGATAACCTGGATCCGCCATGACCTCGATGAGGGCCGGCCCTTTGCGGACCACTTGTCGACGCAGTAAAATTGTTCCCCGGTGCGGGATAATAACTTCGGACCGAGAACCGAAGCGAGGGACGAAAAGAACGATGGATATCTCGGCAGTCCGAGATGGGGCGTAGCAAGGGTGTTGAAGTTGACTGGGGTTACATTCTCAAAAAAGCCTCGTTGGCTGAGGATACTACACGAGACTAAGTCAAGTCTGGACAATACAGTTTGTGGTCGGGAGCTTACCCGACAACGTAGCGAGCGACGAGACCACCGAGACTGTAACCCGTTATAGAGAACTTGGTGACTGTGCGGCCCTCCTGCTGGAGTTTTTCGACCTCGGCCACGATCTTTGCACGTTGTATGAGCACGAGACCACCTGTACACCTTGAACGCACCTCTTCCGCGACACGTTCGCCGCCCCAGTCGATACCGTCGTACGTGCCTGTTAGTGGTACCATTAAGCAGTGAAAATTACAGCAAAGGGATTGCGTACTGTCGTCCTTGTTGGTCTCAGCCAAAAGAACATGGAGAGCATCTTCGGGATAGGTCTCTTTGACAATGCGGTTGAGCTCTGCAAGGTGAGCGGGATTGCCCCACATGCCATGGACGAGAACAAGGAGGTGTGTGGCCATAGGGTACAGGTGAAAGGGAGGGAGACTCGGATGAAGAAAACAGCGATGCTTAAAGCTTTAAAGTACCGAAGTATCATGTCAGCACGATGACCCCGGAATACGCGTTGATGGCGCCGACGATCATGATCGCAGTCCTTCATAAGCGTTTACCGTGTTTCCGAAAACGATTTCTTGCAGTGGGCTCTAATCGCCAGCTACTCGTGTTGGGTTCTTGGATCGCATCGGAAGAGGTTCCAATCGAGTCCTTGTCGCACTGGCATGAGGGTGAAATTCCAGGCTAATAAACCGAACTGTTCGGTGTATGACCAGATTTACTGACAAGAAACTTGACACCGGCACCGTGCAAGTCGGCCATGCACCTTCATCTTTTCATCCATGGTCTGCAAGGCCATCCCCACCATCTGGCAGAGGCGGCCCGTCTCTTTAGCGCCCACCATTCCGCCGTACACCTTGCGTTTTTCAGGAGAGTGTCGTTCTGCTTCGACTCCAGATTTTTTCGCCCCTCGCAAATACAACAGCCGCACCCGCAAAACCCACGGACCCCGATCCCCTGGGACCCCAAAACCCTCACGCGACCCGGACTCGCAACTTCCGCAAATACCTATGCACTTTTGCTGGTTTGCAGATTTTGCGGACTTGGTTTTTTCAACTTTTAATCAAAGCTGGGACTTGTTGGCAACCGTCTACGCGTTGATGTTGCCGACGATCTCCTTATAAGCGTCTACCGCCTCTTCCGGTGGGCTCTAATCGCCGGCACATTCGCATTGGTGTCCGTTCGCATCGGAGTCCTTCTTGCATGACGGTGAAATAGCAGGCGAGGATACTGCATCTTATGTGGACCTCCTCCAAATGAAGACCTCGCCGCTCGCGTGCCTGGTACTGAAACCAGTTACCACAGGACAATCTCGACAGATACAGGCTGATAGCACTCGAGAGTTGTTTTTCCGAAAGAGTTGACGATCCTTGTCCACTGGAGGATCGCTGACTGGACCTCCATGGCAAAACGGCTTTCGGCCAACAGCAACCCTTTCATCCTCTTATGCGCCAAGGAATGGGCCAGAGCACTCTATGTCACCGCCGTCGATGCAGCGAGCACTTTCTTTTCTATGGACCAACCAACTTTGTGGTTGAAATTATTCTGACTACGCGAAACATGGGATGATGGCCGACAAGGACGACGTATTCCTCGCCGCAGTCCGCATTTCTCTAAGTACTCGCTCAGACAGATGACCTGCTGCTTCTCTCCATGTCTGCCCGTGGGCTTCAAGTCAAGCTTGAGCAATGGTGCGCGCGCGGGTCAGAACTATTATCTTGATCTTCGGGAAAGTTGCGCTACTACTCCCTGTTTATATGCTTAGAGCCACCACTCTGAAGATAAAATTGGAAGAAAAGTACGTCGGGGTTACCTTCAGGGCCGACACTCGCAGCCATGGCACGAACGGCGAGGTATTGTGGACGTCGAATAATGGCGATTGAGGACATGACTGGTCGGTTAACACCAAAAGAACTCGAAAGAGCTCATACATGGCTAAATTCGTCGAGAAATATCCTGGATGTTGGTGCAGGGGAATTCATGCACGTAAAGACGACAAAAATTTTGTTGGACGGAAATCACTGGAAGGTTTTCCTTGGATGGTTTTACTGGAGGTGGAAGGCACGATTACCTTGACGTTCAGTTGAACGGATTTTTATAGAGAACATGCAGCTTTTACGTGGACCGAAATACCTGGCGGTAAAAGCGAAAATACTCTGAACGTATTTACCTAGAGAAGATCAGCCAGCTTTTGGTTGGAGCGATGTATATGGACGGGAAAAACGAGGATTTTGTTGGACGGTAATCGTTGGATAGAAATTACTGTACGGACCAAGTCGGGAAATCACTTATATATCATTCCGCCATCAACCGTATTGCTCCAAGTTCTCGAATTCCTCGCGTTGGTCTTATTCGCATCGGAAGAGGGTTGCAATCGTGTCCTTCTCGCATGAGGGCGAAATTCCAGGCTAATAAACCGAACTGTGCCGTGTATGATCAGATTTACTGACAAGAAACTTGACACCGCGCAAGTTGCGTGCAAGTCGGCCATGCACCTTCATCTTCTCATCCACGGTCTGCAAGGCCATCCCCAGCATCTTGCAGAGGCAGCCCGTCTCTTTAGCGCCCACCATTCCGCCGTACACCTTGTTATTCCCACTTCATTCACCTACAATCACACCTACGACGGCATAGACTGGAATGCAAGCCGCATACTGCACGAGGTACACCACTCCCAGCGGTCCACGATCCAGCTCAAGTTGTCTCAAGCTAGATGAAGCCATCCTTGCCCTTGAGAAGGACCCAACCGTCCGCGTCACTAAGCTCTCTGTCACCGGATACAGTCTCGGCGGGCTCATCGCGCGTATCTCATAGGGTGTGCTCTCTTGCTCTTGTGCAGAATTGTGCGGTGATATCTATAGTATGCTCTACTCTCGCGGGTTCTTTGAATCGGTCGAGGCTGGGAACTTCACGTCCTTTACTACCCCGCATGCTGGTATACCTCCGCATCCGCATACGTCCCGCATCTTGTTCTGGCTTGGTTCGACTCTTTTAGGCCGATCAGGAAAACAGCTTCACCTTCTGGACAGCTGGTCTGATACGGGGCGTCCGCTCTTACAAGTCATGGCGCATCCAGAGTCAGCATTCTACAAGGGCATGTCCAAGTTTAGGAATATAAATATCTATGCCAATGCGTGAGCCTGTCTTCGGGATGTTCGTGCGCCCTCTGAGTCGACGTCGTACCAGAATCAACGACTTTACCGTCCCGTATTTCAGTGGTGCATTTGAAGAAGCCGACCCTTTCGCTGAGTATCCGGAGCGCGCTATTATCCCGTAAGTATTCAACGCCAAACCAACACTACTAACTTCCGCGCAAGTGAATACGTGCCCACTATGCGCCGCTCATCCAAGGATTCTCGCTAACAAAGTCCCCCCCGTCCCTCACCGCCCGGCTCAAATCCCTGCGCCCGCTTACGTTCAACGGGCCCTTTATCGCATGGATCTTTCCTTGGAACTTCGTAAGCCCTACTCACAACTCACATTCCGCCCCACCGACGCGCGCCAGATTCTCTACCTCCTCCTCCCGCTGCTCCTTCCCATAGGCGTACTCTACCTCATAACAGACTACACCCTCTCCCGCGCTCCTCCCGCGCGCGCGTCCGCATCCTCGAGAAAACCGCGCCTGTCCCCATCCCGATACCGCCTTCGGACGTAGATGCGCCTCTCGTCTTCGATGCCACACTGATGACCGCGCAGCAAGCCGCGATCGTGCGCGCGCTGAACACGCTTGAGGGGGTGCGCAAACACACGGCCTTTCGGCCGGCGTGCGGAACTCGCACGCGATGCTCATCTGCTTGGACTCGCGCTATGCTGACCACCGCGTGGGGCGGGGCGTGCTCAGGCACTGGGTGGATAATTTTGAGGTGTAGTTCATTTGCTTAGAAGTTGCAATTATCGAGCCGCCGTCCCTTCCGAGTTGGGTGTGAATCCTTCGATTCGAAATGAGTTCCTTTCCTGAGGTGTTTGAAACCGACCAGAGACCGCGCAGCAGCCAGCAATTCCTCGTCTTCGGAGACAACCTTGGTTGTGGTAAAAATTCCTGTTTGTTTCTTGAAGTAGCGAATCTCGATGGACTCTTGAATCTGCTGTAGTGCAGGTTGGTAGCGAGAGCAGGTCGAGTCCCAGTCTCTGCTCCTAGACCATTGGCGCCGGGCGGACTCGGAAGCAAGCCTTTTTCGGGCATGCGACGACACTGCCACTGATCTCAAGCGCCCTCAAAATGTCATGATCGGCGGCTTACCCTCTTCCACCAAACATCAACCGTGTGCCTCGCAGTAGCACCGTGTGCCCAATATCCATGGCGAAGACAAGAACCCCTGCAATTACGAATCGTTTACGGAGGAATGTCGGACGCTACTGGTGCGGCGCCGAGTCTGCAACACCTTTCTATGTGCGACACGCCGCGGGTGATACTCAATAGATTTCAACCTGCGTCAAACATGCCGCAGGATTCTTCCTGTGTACTCGCGGCACGAGTCGTGTATCATAGATTTACGCATCTTTTCCCATCCTGTTCAGTGTTGACCCTGGCGATGCAGGCATGAGAGCAGACCCCATTCCGGCTCCGGCAGGATCTTTAGCGCGTATGTGCAACGCTCGCACTCACTCAAGCTCTTGGCTAATCACAGCTCGATTATTTATCAGCCTCGAGGCTGGATCGATTTTATGGGCGTTGTAGGCTGGCGAAGTAACGGATCAATCGTCAGTTGATTGCTATCGCACATATTCTTGCACATATTGACTTGATTCTGACCAAGGCACCTGTTATCTCATCAATGTTCCGCGGCCGAAAATCAGCCTGAACTTGAATTTCAATTTTTCCGGTATTTATCCGAGCCATAAGAAAGGCTAAGCAATGTTTGATAATTTTTGCCGCCCACGCTACATTTGTGGGTCGTTGTCGCGCCCAATCATGTCCTTGACCCTTCATCTAACCCCAGATTTGTCGTTGCCTAACGAAACCTTGGCAGCCATTTTCGACGGTCTCGACTCAACCACACTTGCAGATATTTCGTGCGTTTCACGTCGTTTTAATGCAGTAGCAGAACGACTCCTTTATTCGTTCATCACCATCATCGATCTACTTTCAGCTTCTTCACCGATCCCAGTGAAAACGCTCCGTTGTTGCCAATCGATTTCACGGCGTCCTCACCTATTTGAAACTATCCGGAGATTCCAGATTAGATGGCAGCTTGGATGGCAGGGCGATTTTCAAATGCTTTCACCGCAGGGTCTCGCCCAGGCTTGTGCTGAAGCCGGGATTGTCTTCCAAAGACTCGCTTTTCTGAGGGCCTCGACATATTCCTCGGGCCTGCAAATCTTGTCGTGATTCCTTCGCAGCCTATCCACCCGATCGAGCACATTGTACGGGGGTGCCATTTCCCATACCTTCGTTACTGCTCCTTCGGGGCCGAGTGGACGAAAGGCGTGCAACCCTACACAAACATCCTATCCGAATTCTTGACACTGGTTCCCTCATTGCGACATTTGAAGCTCTCTGACCACCATGCTACACTGATTATCCCACCCGACGCATTGCCGTCTCTTTCGTATTTTCGCGGTTCACCCGATACAGCAGCCCTCCTAATCCAGGGGAGACCTGTTCAGCACCTCGCCCTCATCGGCCAGGATTCGGATGTGAACCGGGAAAATCTGAGCCATATGGCTCTCACGTCCGTTCCTCTGCGGTCTCTGGACCTGTCAGCCATGCAAGTACGACCCACGCTCCTCCGGAATATATCCAGCTATCTTTCCACGATAGAGAGCCTGAAAGTCCGGCTTGCTGTCCGGCATACCCTCCACCACTCGCTCTCAGGCATCGTAAGCAATTAATTCATCTTCTTGCGCAATCCAGTCTCTAAGTTCGCTTTGGAAGCAATAGATGTTACTCGCTGGTCTCTCCTCTGCTCTGAGCGAGTTTCATCAGCTGGTCTGTTTTGATCTGTCTCCGACAGAGATAGATGGCATTAGGCAGGCCAATTTTGCCGAAGAAGCTGCATTGTGTACAGCCTGGAGTCGCGCTTGCCCAACCCTGAAACGTATTGTGTTTCCATCGGGAACCGAGTGGCAACTCAACGACGATGGAACCTGGACAATAGGATAAGTTGTATTCCTTCCTCTCTTTCGGTGAATATATACCGTATGTCTGTCTCACGAGACCTTGAAAAGGGACCACGTTCGGCCTGACATGTAATAATCTGGAACTTGCGGGGACAGACAAATGTATCGAACAGATTTTTGATTATGTATTATGCTGCCTGGTTATTCTAGCGTATTTGTGCTGCACATGTCTTTTCTCATTTCAAGGCGTTCACCGCGTTCCGGTTTTTTGTACAGACAGGGTGAGCCAAGGGTGCTAAAAAAAAACCTTTGGCTACCTATGGCTATCTATAGCGACCTCATGTAGACGCAGTCATGTCTACATTGGGCTACCTCATAGACGCACGTAGACACGTGCAGACGAACTTGGCGCAGATGGGTTAAAACCAAGTTAGAACGATGAAATGCAAGAAAATATCGAAACCAGAGGTACGGCTACGTATGTCCGCGATTGTGCGCGCGCTGAACGCGCTTGAGAGGGTGCGCAAGTACACGGCCTTTCGGCCGGCGGCGCGGAACTCGCACGCGATGCTCGTCTGCCTCAGGCCGGACCCGCGCTATGCTGACCACCGCGTGGGGCGGGGCGTGCTCAGGCACTGGGTGGATAATTTTGAGGTGTAGTTCATTTGCTTAGATAGTATTTACAAATTACAATTATCGAGCCGTCCGAATTTACCGCTGCTTGGGCCGTTTTCAGACATCATCAACTGGGGTCCACTCGAATGTCTGATTGAGCGAGAGCACCTGCATCGTCTAGATGTGGGACGATGAAGCAGGCCCACTCGAGATAAAAAATGTGGAAGGCGAGGTACACTGTGCGTTGCGCAGAATGTGGATCGAGATCGACAGGGCGGGGAGCATAACGAGTTGGTCAGGAGTATGTAGTGGGGAAATAACTTCCGGGGCAGGTTGGCGCGCGGCCAGAAATTCATTTGCGCAGGTCCTGAGCGTGTGCATTCAACAGTTTTGTTGGATTGTTGTTCTTTTGCGGGTAGATGACACTCCTGCGTTGCCTGAGCCGTCGCGTCCCCCCTCTTCAGGTCTTGTGACACGCGCGATGTGGCAATGGATCACGCGTAGTCCCCTCCTCGCACTGTTTTGCTGTTTATATGGGGCTCCCAGTTAGGTGTCAATGTGGATCCTTCAGATTCGAGACGAGTTTCTTTATTCCTGGGGGTTTGAAACCGACCAGAGAGGCCACGCAGCAGCCAGCAATTCCTCGTCTTCGGAGACGACCTTGGTTATGTGCAAACAAAGAGACGGGGTGTAAAAATTCCTGTTTGTTTCTTGAAGTAGCGAATCTCGATGGACTCTTGAATCTGCTGTAGTGCAGGTTGGTAGCGAGAGCAAGTCGAGCCCTAGTCTCTGTTCCTAGACCATTGGCGCCGGGCGGACTCGGAAGCAAGCCTTTTCCATGCGACGACACTGCCACTGATCTCAAGCGCCCTCAAAGATGTCATGATCGGCGGCTTATCCTCTTCCACCAAACATCAGCCGTGTGCCTCGCAGTAGCACCGTGCGCCCAATATCCATGGCGAAGACAAGAACCCCTGAAATTACGAATCGTTTACGGAGGAATGTCGGACGCTACTGGTGCGGCGCCGAGTCTGCAACGCCTTTCTATGTGCGACACGCCGCGGGTGATACTCTCAATAGATTTCAACCTGCGTCAAACATGCCGCAGGATTCTTCCTGTGTACTCGCGGCACGAGTCGTGTATCATAGATTTACGCATCTTTTCTCATCCTGTTCAGTGTTGACCCTGGCGATGCAGGCATGAGAGCAGACCCCATTCCGGGCTCCGGCAGGATCTTTAGCGCGTATGTGCAACGCTCGCACTCACTCAAGGCTCTTGGCTAATCACAGCTCGATTATACCAGCCTCAAGACTGTTTACTTTTACGATTTTGTGGGCGTTGCAGGCCAGTGGCGAAGCAACGGATCAATCGTCAGTTGATTGCTATCGCACATATTGACTTGATTCTGACCATAGTCTCATCAGTGTTCCGCGGCCGAAAATCAGCCTGAACTTGAATTTCAATTTTTCCGTATTTATCCGAGCCATAAGAAAGGCTAAGCAATGTTTGATAATTTTGCCGCCCACGCTACATTTGTGGGTCGTTGTCGCGCCCAATCATGTCCTTGACCCTTCATCGAACCCCAGATTTGTCGTTGCCTAACAAACCTTGGCAGCCATTTTCGACGGTCTCAACTCAACCACACTTGCAGATATTTCGTGCGTTTCACGTCGTTTTAATGCAGTAGCAGAACGACTCCTTTATTCGTTCATCACCATCATCGATCTACTTTCAGCGTCTTCACCGATCCCAGTGAAAACGCTCCGTTGTTGCCAATCGATTTTACGGCGTCCTCACTTATTCGAAACTATCCGGAGAATCCAGATTAGATGGCAGCTTGGATGGCAGGGCGATTTTCAAATGCTTTCACCGCAGGGTCTCGCCCAGGCTTGTGCTGAAGCCGGGATTGTCTTCCAAAGACTCGCTTTTCTCGAGGGCCTCGACATATTCCTCGGGCCTACAAATCTTGTCGTGATTCCTTCGCAGCCTATCCACCGATCGAGCACATTGTACGGGGTGCCATTTCCCATACCTTCGTTACTGCTCCTTCGGGGCCGAGTGGACGAAAGGCGTGCAACCCTACACAAACATCCTATCCGAATTCTTGACACTGGTTCCCTCATTGCGACATTTGAAGCTCTCTGACCACCATGCTACACTGATTATCCCACCCGACGCATTGCCGTCTCTTTCGTATTTTCGCGGTTCACCCGATACAGCAGCCCTCCTAATCCAGGGGAGACCTGTTCAGCACCTCGCCCTCATCGGCCAGGATTCGGATGTGAACCGGGAAAATCTGAGCCATATGGCTCTCACGTCCGTTCCTCTGCGGTCTCTGGACCTGTCAGCCATGCAAGTACGACCCACGCTCCTCCGGAATATATCCAGCTATCTTTCCACGATAGAGAGCCTGAAAGTCCGGCTTGCTGTCCGGCATACCCTCCACACTCGCTCTCAGGCATCGTAAGCAATTAATCCATCCTCTTGCGCAATCCAGGTCTCTAAGTCGCGTTTGGAAGCAATAGATGTTACTCGCTGGTCTCTCCTCTGCTCTGAGCGAGTTTCATCAGCTGGTCTGTTTGATCTGTCTCCGACAGAGATAGATGGCATTAGGCAGGCCAATTTTGCCGAAGAAGCTGCATTGTGTACAGCCTGGAGTCGCGCTTGCCCAACCCTGAAACGTATTGTGTTTCCATCGGGAACCGAGTGGCAACTCAATGACGATGGAACCTGGACAATAGGATAAGTTGTATTCCTTCCTCTCTTTCGGTGAATATATACCGTATGTCTGTCTCACGAGACCTTGAAAAAGGGACCACGTTCGGCCTGACATGTAATAATCTGGAACTTGCGGGGACAGACAAATGTATCGAACAGATTTTTGATTATGTATTATGCTGCCTGGTTATTCTAGCGTATTTGTGCTGCACATGTCTTTTCTCATTTCAAGGCGCTCACCGCGTTCCGGTTTTTTGTACAGACAGGGTGAGCCAAGGGTGCTAAAAAAAACCTTTGGCTACCTATGGCTATCTATAGCGACCTCATGTAGACGTAGTCATGTCTACATTGGGCTACCTCATAGACGCACGTAGACACGTGCAGACGAACTTGGCGCAGATGGGTTAAAACCAAGTTAGAACGATGAAATGCAAGAAAATATCGAAACCAGAGGTACGGCTACGTATGTCCGCGATTGTGCGCGCGCTGAACGCGCTTGAGAGGGTGTGCAAGTACACGGCCTTTCGGCCGGCGGTGCGGAACTCGCACGCGATGCTCGTCTGCCTGGACCCGCGCTATGCTGACCACCGCGTGGGGCGGGGCGTGCTCAGGCACTGGGTGGATAATTTTGAGGTGTAGTTCATTTGCTTAGAAGTATTTACAAATTACAATTATCGAGCCGTCCGAATTTACCGCTGCTTGGACCGTTTTCAGACACCATCGACTGGGGTCCACTCGAATGTCTGATTGAGCGAGAGCACCTGCACCGTCTAGATGTGGGACGATGAAGCAGGCCCACTCGAGATAAAAGATGTGGAAGGCGAGGTACACTGTGCGTTGCGCAGAATGTGGATCGAGATCGACAGGGCGGGGAGCATAACGAGTTGGTCAGGAGTAGTGGGGAAATAACTTCCGGGGCAGGTTGGCGCGCGGCCAGAAATTCATTTGCGCAGGTCCTGAGCGTGTGCATTCAATAGTTTTGTTGCATTGTTGTTCTTTTGCGGGTAGATGGCACTCCTGCGTTGCCTGAGCCGTCGCGTCCTCAGGTCTTGTGACACGCGCGATGTGGCAATGGATCACGCGCAGTCTCCTCCTCGCACTGTTTTGCTGTTTATATGGGGCTCCCAGTTAGGTGTCAATGTGGATCCTTCAGATTCGAGACGATTTCCTTTATTAGAGCAGTCCTGATGTAAAACAAATTCATGCTGAAAAACTAAGCGAAAAATGAGCAAAATGAAGCTCCACTTTTGCTCCACAACGCGAAATGACACGGTGTATCCCACTGAGATTTTTCAGAAACCAAAAAAATGCGTGGAGCTTGGCAGCTCCATAATGTGAAACGCTAGACAACTTGATATAAAAAAAACCAAATTTCAGCTGTTGCAGGACTGCTCCATTCCTGGGGGTTTGAAACCGACCAGAGAGGCCACGCAGCAGCCAGCAATTCCTCGTCTTCGGAGACGACCTTGGTTATGTGCAAACAAAGAGAGAGGGTGTAAAAATTCCTGTTTGTTTCTTGAAGTAGCGAACTCTTGAATCTGCTGTAGTGCAGGTTGGTAGCGAGAGCAGGTCGAGTCCCAGTCTCTGTTCCTAGACCATTGGCGCCGGGCGGACTCGGAATCAAGCCTTTTCCAGGGCCATGCGACGACACTGCCACTGATCTCAAGCGCCCGCAAAGATGTCATGATCGGCGGCTTACCCTCTTCCACCAAACATCAGCCGTGTGCCTCGCAGTAGCACCGTGCGCCCAATATCCATGGCGAAGACAAGAACCCCTGCAATTACGAATCGTTTACGGAGGAATGTCGGACGCTACTGGTGCGGCGCCGAGTCTGCAACGCCTTTCTATGTGCGACACGCCGGGGGTGATACTCAATAGATTTCAACCTGCGTCAAACATGCCGCAGGATTCTTCCTGTGTACTCGCGGCACGAGTCGTGTATCATAGATTTCTTTTCTCATCCTGTTCAGTGTTGACCCTGGCGATGCAGGTATGAGAGCAGACCCCATTCCGGAGCTCCGGCAGGATCTTTAGCGCGTATGTGCAACGCTCGCACTCACTCAAGGCTCTTGGCTAATCACAGCTCGATTATACCAGCCTCAAGACTGTTTACTTTTACGATTTTGTGGGCGTTGCAGGCCAGTGGCGAAGCAACGGATCAATCGTCAGTTGATCGCTATCGCACATATTGACTTGATTCTGACCATAGTCTCATCAGTGTTCCGCGGCCGAAAATCAGCCTGAACTTGAATTTCAATTTTTCCCGTATTTATCCGAGCCATAAGAAAGGCTAAGCAATGTTTGATAATTTTTGCCGCCCACGCTACATTTGTGGGTCGTTGGCGCGTCCAATCATGTCCTTGACCCTTCATCTAACCCCAGATTTGTCGTTGCCTAACGAAACCTTGGCAGCCATTTTCGACGGTCTCGACTCAACCACACTTGCAGATATTTCGTGCGTTTCACGTCGTTTTAATGCAGTAGCAGAACGACTCCTTTATTCGTTCATCACCATCATCGATCTACTTTCAGCTTCTTCACCGATCCCAGTGAAAACGCTCCGTTGTTGCCAATCGATTTTACGGCGTCCTCACCTATTTGAAACTATCCGGAGATTCCAGATTAGATGGCAGCTTGGATGGCAGGGCGATTTTCAAATGCTTTCACCGCAGGGTCTCGCCCAGGCTTGTGCTGAAGCCGGGATTGTCTTCCAAAGACTCGCTTTTCTCGAGGGCCTCGACATATTCCTCGGGCCCACAAATCTTGTCGTGATTCCTTCGCAGCCTATCCACCCGATCGAGCACATTGTACGGGGGTGCCATTTCCCATACCTTCGTTACTGCTCCTTCGGGGCCGAGTGGACGAAAGGCGTGCAACCCTACACAAACATCCTATCCGAATTCTTGACACTGGCTCCCTCATTGCGACATTTGAAGCTCTCTGACCACCATGCTACACTGATTATCCCACCCGACGCATTGCCGTCTCTCTCGTATTTTCGCGGTTCACCCGATACAGCAGCCCTCCTAATCCAGGGGAGACCTGTTCAGCACCTCGCCCTCATCGGCCAGGATTCGGATGTGAACCGGGAAAATCTGAGCCATATGGCTCTCACGTCCGTTCCTCTGCGGTCTCTGGACCTGTCAGCCATGCAAGTACGACCCACGCTCCTCCGGAATATATCCAGCTATCTTTCCACGATAGAGAGCCTGAAAGTCCGGCTTGCTGTCCGGTATACCCTCCACTACTCGCTCTCAGGCATCGTAAGCAATTAATTCATCCTCTTGCGCAATCCAGGTCTCTAAGTTCGCGTTTGGAAGCAATAGACGTTACTCGCTGGTCTCTCCTCTGCTCTGAGCGAGTTTCATCAGCTGGTCTGTTTTGATCTGTCTCCGACAGAGATAGATGGCATTAGGCAGGCCAATTTTGCCGAAGAAGCTGCATTGTGTACAGCCTGGAGTCGCGCTTGCCCAACCCTGAAACGTATTGTGTTTCCATCGGGAACCGAGTGGCAACTCAACGACGATGGAACCTGGACCATAGGATAAGTTGTATTCCTTCCTCTCTTTCGGTGAATATATACCGTATGTCTGTCTCACGAGACCTTGAAAAGGGACCACGTTCGGCCTGACATGTAATAATCTGGAACTTTGCGGGGACAGACAAATGTATCGAACAGATTTTTGATTATGTATTATGCTGCCTGGTTATTCTAGCGTATTTGTGCTGCACATGTCTTTTCTCATTTCAAGGCGCTCACCGCGTTCCGGTTTTTCGTACAGACAGGGTGAGCCAAGGGTGCTAAAAAAAACCTATGGCTATCTATAGCGACCTCATGTAGACGCAGTCATGTCTACATTGGGCTACCTCATAGACGCACGTAGACACGTGCAGACGAACTTGGCGCAGATGGGTTAAAACCAAGTTAGAACGATGAAATGCAAGGAAATATCGAAACCAGAGGTACGGCTACGTATGTCCGCGATTGTGCGCGCGCTGAACGCACTTGAGAGGGTGCGCAAGTACACGGCCTTTCGGCCGGCGGCGCGGAACTCGCACGCGATGCTCGTCTGCCTCAGGCTGGACCCGCGCTATGCTGACCACCGCGTGGGGCGGGCTCAGGCACTGGGTGGATAATTTTGAGGTGTAGTTCATTTGCTTAGAAGTATTTACAAATTACAATTATCGAGCCGTCCGAATTTACCGCTGCTTGGACCGTTTTCAGACATCATCAACTGGGGTCCACTCGAATGTCTGATTGAGCGAGAGCACCTGCGTCGTCTAGATGTGGGACGATGAAGCAGGCCCACTCGAGATAAAAGATGTGGAAGGCGAGGTACACTGTGCGTTGCGCAGAATGTGGATCGAGATCGACAGGGCGGGGAGCATAACGAGTTGGTCAGGAGTATGTGGTGGGGAAATAACTTCCGGGGCAGGTTGGCGCGCGGCCAGAAATTCATTTGCGCAGGTCCTGAGCGTGTGCATTCAACAGTTTTGTTGGATTGTTGTTCTTTTGCGGGTAGATGACACTCCTGCGTTGCCTGAGCCGTCGCGTCCCCCTCTTCAGGTCTTGTGACACGCGCGATGTGGCAATGGATCACGCGTAGTCCCCTCCTCGCACTGTTTTGCTGTTTATATGGGGCTCCCAGTTAGGTGTCAATGTGGATCCTTCAGATTCGAGACGAGTTTCTTTATTCCTGGGGGTTTGAAACCGACCAGAGAGGCCACGCAGCAGCCAGCAATTCCTCGTCTTCGGAGACGACCTTGGCTATGTGCAAACAAAGAGACGGGGTGTAAAAATTCCTGTTTGTTTCTTGAAGTAGCGAATCTCGATGGACTCTTGAATCTGCTGTAGTGCGGGTTGGTAGCGAGAGCAAGTCGAGTCCTAGTCTCTGTTCCTAGACCATTGGCGCCGGGCGGACTCGGAAGCAAGGCTTTTCCAGGCCATGCGACGACACTGCCACTGATCTCAAGCGCCCTCAAAGATGTCATGATCGGCGGCTTACCCTCTTCCACCAAACATCAACCGTGTGCCTCACAGTAGCACCGTGCGCCCAATATCCATGGCGAAGACAAGAACCCCTGCAATTTCATTGACGGAGGAATGTCGGACGCTACTGGTGCGGCGCCGAGTCTGCAACACCTTTCTATGTGCGACACGCCGTGGGTGATACTCAATAGATTTCAACCTGCGTCAAACATGCCGCAGGATTCTTCCTGTGTACTCGCGGCACGAGTCGTGTATCATAGATTTACGCATCTTTTCTCATCCTGTTCAGTGTTGACCCTGGCGATGCAGGCATGAGAGCAGACCCCATTCCGGAGCTCCGGCAGGATCTTTAGCGCGTATGTGCAACGCTCGCACTCACTCAAGGCTCTTGGCTAATCACAGCTCGATTATACCAGCCTCGAGACTGTTTACTTTTACGATTTTGTGGGCGTTGCAGGCCAGTGGCGAAGCAACGGATCAATCGTCAGTTGATCGCTATCGCACATATTGACTTGATTCTGACCATAGTCTCATCAGTGTTCCGCGGCCGAAAATCAGCCTGAACTTGAATTTCAATTTTTCCCGTATTTATCCGAGCCATAAGAAAGGCTAAGCAATGTTTGATAATTTTTGCCGCCCACGCTACATTTGTAGGTCGTTGTCGCGCCCAATCATGTCCTTGACCCTTCATCGAACCCCAGATTTGTCGTTGCCTAACAAAACCTTGGCAGCCATTTTCGACGGTCTCAACTCAACCACACTTGCAGATATTTCGTGCGTTTCACGTCGTTTTAATGCAGTAGCAGAACGACTCCTTTATTCGTTCATCACCATCATCGATCTACTTTCAGCGTCTTCACCGATCCCAGTGAAAACGCTCCGTTGTTGCCAATCGATTTTACGGCGTCCACACTTATTCGAAACTATCCGGAGAATCCAGATTAGATGGCAGCTTGGATGGCAGGGCGATTTTCAAATGCTTTCACCGCAGGGTCTCGCCCAGGCTTGTGCTGAAGCCGGGATTGTCTTCCAAAGACTCGCTTTTCTCGAGGGCCTCGACATATTCCTCGGGCCTGCAAATCTTGTCGTGATTCCTTCGCAGCCTATCCACCCGATCGAGCACATTGTACGGGGGTGCCATTTCCCATACCTTCGTTACTGCTCCTTCGGGGCCGAGTGGACGAAAGGCGTGCAACCCTACACAAACATTCTATCCGAATTCTTGACACTAGCTCCCTCATTGCGACATTTGAAGCTCTCTGACCACCATGCTACACTGATTATCCCACCCGACGCATTGCCGTCTCTCTCGTATTTTCGCGGTTCACCCGATACAGCAGCCCTCCTAATCCAGGGGAGACCTGTTCAGCACCTCGCCCTCATCGGCCAGGATTCGGATGTGAACCGGGAAAATCTGAGCCATATGGCTCTCACGTCCGTCCTCTGCGGTCTCTGGACCTGTCAGCCATGCAAGTACGACCCACGCTCCTCCGGAATATATCCAGCTATCTTTCCACGATAGAGAGCCTGAAAGTCCGGCTTGCTCTCGGATACCCTCCACTCGCCCTCAGGCATCGTAAGCAATAATTCATCTCTTGCGCAATCCAGGTCTCTAATCGCGTTTGGAAGCAATAGTGTACTGGGCTCTCCCTGTCCTGAGCAGTTTCATCAGCTGGTCTGTTTTGATCTGTCTCCGACGAGATAGATGGCTTAGGCAGGCAATTTTGCCGAAGAAGCTGATTGTGTATAGACTGGAGTCGCGCTTGCCCAACCCTGAAACGTATGTGTTTCCATCGGAACGAGTGGCACTCAAGACGATGAACCTGGACATAGGATAAGTGTATTCCTCCTCTTTCGGTGAATATATACCATATGTCTGTCTCACGAGACCTTGCAAAGGGACCGCGTTCGGCCTGACATGTAATAATTTGGGACTTTGCAAGGACAGACAAATGCATCGAACAAATTTTTGATTATGTATTATGCTGCCTGGTTATTCTAGTGCCTAACTGGCATGTTTGTGCTGCAAATGTCTTTTTTCTCATTTTCGGGGTGCTCACTGCGTTCCGGTTTTTGTACACACAGGGTGAGCCCAGGGTTGCCAGGAAAAACCCTTTGGCTACCTATGACTATCTATAGCGACCTTATGTGGACGCAGTCATGTCTACATTTGGCTACAGACACGTGCAGACGAACTTGGTGCAGATGGGTTAAAACCAAGTTAGAACGATGAAAAGCAAGAAAATATCGAAACCAGAGGTACGGCTACGTATATCTACTCCTGCAGGCGTACGTAGCCCGAGTCTGTCTACGGGATGTAGCCCGAACGTAGACGTGGTCTGTGGGCCAGAACGTAGTGACCGTTTAATTTAGTCCACATATCCACACCTCCCAATAATAATAATAATAATGGAACTGATAAATAACCAGCGATTGACCTTTTAGATAGAGACTCGTCAAGTCGGATGTTATAGTTTTTCAACCGGTCGCCCGACCAGGGGGTAAGTATATAAACATCAAGTGTGAAGCAGACGATGGAAGGTACTGTCGGTGGCAGCTGGCAGAAGATGTTCTCCGCGCTCGGCGGCTCGGGCAGGAATAAACCCAGCAGCTATTCAAGCACATATTTTCCCGGACGTGGGGCCCGACGGCCAACGAGCGCTCGATCTTTCGGAATGTAATCTCTTAACCGAGATTGATTCAGTTTGAGGGGGGTGAGCAGAATAGCACAAACGAGATGAGGGCACATACTTTATTATTACGAATGATACAAACTTCAAAGCGATTCAGAAGAGAATGAGCCTGGACAGAATTTGGATACCTCATGGACACTTGCCAAGATTGGTAACGAGGATCCGCCCTTTGAACGTAGTTAAAACTGAGCAGAATAGCACAAGCAAGATGAAAGAGCATACTATTACGAATGATACAAAGCGATTCACCAGGAGTGCACCGTGGCAGAATTGGATACACCCACTTGTCGAGATTGGCAACGAGGATCCGCTCTTGTGAACGCAGTTATTCAGAGACACCGGACGGATTTCTCAGGATCACGCACACACATGGCTTGTACAGCAGTCGAGGCGCACCGCGATAGATTTTTAACTTCTGGTCGGTGGTGATACTGTACCGAAGCGTGTAACTTGTAGACAAGATCCAGGGAGATGATGCGACCGGTTCAAGGAAAGAGCGCTCGCCACAGTGAGACTCAGAGATGCAGAAGGGATGTCATGGTCAAGGTGCAGAACGAAGGTTCAGAACGCAAATTGGCATCAGCACAGCCACAGACTCCTTGTTGGTCTCTCGCGCTTCGCGTCTGACGCGCCAATATGTCAGGCGACCTCTTCACTCTCACTCCTGCTCTGGTTCGCAAGCCCGAAGATCTCCTATTGGCAGGTCAATCCCTGTCCGTGTCGCTTTCTCCCTTGGACAATCTCTGGCAGTCTTCGTGACCAACGCTGTAATCAGCTCTACCATTCCATCTGTAACCTAATTCTCATATTATTTACAGTCCAGCTCACAACCAGGCAGGCGTCCATCTGATGAGGAGCAGCCAATATATTTCCCCGGGATAGACGCCGTCCCGTCCTCCGAAAGGCGGCTTGTACGTGGGAACTGGTCGCGCCGCCACATTTTTCTTATTGCTCTACGTAGTTCATCACGGACACCCTTGTTATCTTTGCGGCATTCCAAAACTTGATAAAAACCTCCCGCACTAAAGATCCCGACTGGTACGCGTTTTTTTGTGTATATTTCGGGCATTCATATGACGAATGTGTAGGATTCAGAGCGAACAAAGTCTCACTGTTATGCGGAAGCTAGCGATCGACTATGTAAATTTCATAAAAGAATGTTGGATTCACGCTTCAGTAAGATCGTGATGGTGCATTGTATTATGAGTATTTTGGATCTGACCTTTTCGCAGCAACCTGCTCCTCGACCAGATGGCCCGTTACAGTTCAGCGGTGATCATTACCGCAGCCTGTACACCTGCTTCTCTCTTTTCGTGGTTTTGTATCTCCCAGAACCGGGCTATGAGGAAGCCCCCGTCGGGGAGGAACTTATGGAGTGGTTAAATATACATTTCATCGAGCCCTCCACCGAGGAAGGAGACCATCTAAGTTCCTTGAAATCCCCATGGGAGGATGAAACATTCTGGTCGTATCTCACAAGGTCTATCTGTGTTATTCCTCCAAACTCGAAATCGAAATTGAAATTTCCCAGGGCGACTTTGCGCGGGCTTTCGAAAGCTTCCGTCTTCTTTTTCAAAATGCTCTCCGAGCACCCCTCTGAGGATCTCCAGCACTTGGCAGAGACGATGGCATCGATAATCACATTCCAACCCCGGCTTCAGGATTTCGCCGCCGAACGTGATTTTGCGTATGCATCCCGTCGGTGGAAAGACAAAGTTAAAGCTCTCCGGGTGGAAATGGATCAGGTTCCGGAAGCCGACAGATACGATGATTTCGATAACTGGTGGGACCGGCTCAGCGACATTGTCGGAATTTTGGAAGGTCGCGGCGAGATAGTTCAGCGCGTATGCGAAGAGCTCGGCGCCGATTGGAAGGAGGTCTGTGCGGCATGGGGTGTATTTGTGGACTCTAGGCTTCGCAGACAAGATCTACCGTAAGTCGGACGCTCTACTGCCCTTCCTCGATCCCCCCTGAATTTCGTTCGTTCTCCAGAGATGTTGTCGACCGAGTTCTGGACGACATGCCACCTGATCCTACTAACGTAGAAGATATGGTCCATACAGCTTTGTTTGCCGGCAAGCCCGTCGATGCTTTGCTACACGCTTCCCAGCTCGACCGGTGGCTGTCTGCTCACCTTGCGGATATTATGGAACCACTCTTCTTGATTGGCAATGGTTCACGCGATGAGTAAGTGTCTTTGATCCTCCCAACAGTCATCTGAGCGCCTTAGCATTTCAATTCGGGACCATTACATCCTTGCGTATGCCGAATATCTTCATTCTGACCCTGCGCTGTGGCGCATCACCGTCGACTATATGTATTCGTGCGGGGAAGTCGGCAAGGAGCGTGGTGATGAGGTGTTGATCCGTGTGCCGCTCCGGCTCCACGACAAAGGTTCGAAGGCCAACGATGGGGCTGAAGGGAAAATTCGGGCAGGGAACGTTGTAGGGATCCTGAAGGATGTGAATCAGACGTGCTTCGATTATCGAAGAGAGGCAGCTAGGCGGACTGTTTGCAGAGTAAGTCTTCCGCGTCGGTACGTGTGCGAAACGTTGACCTTTGGCCAGATTGCCGCTCAAGCCCTCGTCCGCGAAAAGGACTATGGCCTAGCTGTGTCCTACTGCTCGTCAGCCGAAGATTGGCAAGGACTTGGCCGTGTTGTCGATCGCGTTCTTGACGAATACATTAATAGTGGCAAGTGATATTACCTCCGAGTTCCTTGTTTTGAACTCTCTCGAATCAAGGTCCAGCAAGCTTTGCGCAATATGCGTCGGACATAGCTCCATCACTTCAGAACCTTAACATTCACCATCCGTCATCCCAGGGCGTGTTTGTCCACCGGCTCATGTTTGCCGTGCGGTATTCCAACTTTCAACAACTTTGTGCCGAGCACGACCTGCAAAACGCTGCCTCCGATTTGGTGGCAATGTTGCGCGATGACATTGCCCCCAAGTCATGGTGGGCGGTCATGTTGTGTGACGCGGTGGATCTTTTGCAGTACCGTAAGTCTAGTCATAATTCAGGTCATTATTTTCCCAATTTCCATACACAGGCCCATCCTTGTTGTTTTCTGCGTCTGGGGCGGCCGAGTTGCTTAGTAAGCTAGACGAAATATTTACAAGATCCTCACAGGGGAGCGGAGGCGATTATCTGGATATTTTAACCAGGACCATCCATGGAGGTGGGCATAAGGAAGCATTGGATCGTTTGAAGACGGTTCGCCTTGCCCTGGCCCGATATTTCGCTAGATCCGCGGTGCTGAGTGTCTAATTTGTCATGTATCACTATAATGCGATCTCGTTCCTTTTTTCATGGCTTTTTAAGGACTCAGCAATGCACATGATCCTCACGCAGCGGATTTCTTTAGCCCTTGGCATCCGTCAGTCCTTGTGTACGGAGGTGCTTCTTTCATTTAGTGGTTGACATTCGCCCTTCACACAAGTTTCCCCGCCTTCTTCAGGCGCTCGGCATCCAAAGGCATTCCAGGGTGTATGTATCGCATATCGATAACTCACTCCATTCTCGCACTCGATCTCTCTAGTCCCAAGCTGCTGATCTGTCCTCCTGCGTATTTAAACGACGGTGTCAGTCGAGGTGAGTATCCACCCACTATGTGCTGTGAAGCTCAATACGTGCATGAATACTCGCGTTGTGCGCACCAATGGGGCAAGAATCGAGCGTTGGTGCGGTACTCAATTACTTATTTACTCGTTTTATCCAACCCTCGTCCAGGTCGATTGCTGCCGGTCGACGTGCGCGATGAGTAGAAACCACAACCAGAATCCACATAATTGTCAAAGCACTTGTACCCACCAGTATGCTATCACACCTTTATAATTTCTTGATATTAACAATTGTAGGCTGTCTCCACCAATCAGAGTGGTTCAAGAACGGTTCGATCGACGCTGTGACAAGTGTATACTGGGATGACGCGACAACGTCAGTTTACGTAGGAGATCGTACTTTCTCGGAGAGTCGGACTTGAATGTTCTGGATCGCCAATATATGTGTATCTGTAACTGACTTGTGCCCCACATACCGAAGATGACCTCGCCCGACCTGTATTCTTTAAATGAAGTTATTCTTCAGAAAGTAAGGTTTTCAGGATCTTGGACTTGCGTGGAAACTTTTCGGGTACGTCTCCCGCGACTTGTTTCCAAGCGCCAACATATCCTAAACATAAACGATCGCCCCCACTTCTGCTGTGCCGCATACCTGTATCTCCGGCCATACATATTTAGAGACTTTTCGATCATCCAAAGCGTAGATAAGGGTACTCGGCCCCACGCCCATTTGACGTTTCCTTTCGTAGCATGACAGTTTGACCTATCGGTAACTCACAACACACTTTATTTTGAATTTTTTGTATCCAACGGAAAGTTGCGCGTTACTTCGAAGACCGAATAAGACGCCGGACAACGGGAGAAGGACTTATTGTCCCAGACACTGGCGCCGATTATATGGTCAGAACCTTATTGCCGAATGCCGTATGTCATTTTTTGGACTACCAGCCCCACTTCTTCGGAATTGATCCACTTTCAAAACTCCGCGAACAATGCCTCCGAACAGAAGCGTGAGCGATTGGGTCTATCGTCCCGCGATGCGCGCCATCAAACTGATTCAGACTGTGCTTTGGCAGAGGTACAAAAATACCGAGGTTCGTCAGGAGACCGACGTCGAGTATGGTCTGCGGTCTTCGATGCGGCAAGAAGAAGAAGAACATTTATATCGGTGGCCTGTTGACTTTTGGCACATCAACGGGTGCTTCCAAAATTGCCTTTTTGGTCGATTTAAGTTTCATTTTCTGTTTTGGGAGTGATCGTCGATCTCATTTTGCGTTCGGCCCGGTGGTTCAAAAAAATGGTAAATGCTGAGGAATATCGCCAGGTTCTAGCCTGCACCCTCTCAGGCTACTATATTATACATATGTATTTACAGCATTCGCAGCGACTCGGGTGCCAAAGGCAATTGATCCACATGCAAGTCCGGAATCCGGATAGAGTCGAATCCGGTGAACGTGACCAATTCTTGTCTCTTCCCACTACAATGTCCCAGAAATCGCCGCAAGGGCTTTTGGTCACCAAAGAGCCTCAAGGCTTGTGTTTGTCTATCTGGAGGCTGGAGCAGATGTTGAGGAAGCCGATTTAAATGGTATGCATGGCAGTAAGTATTTCGGTTTGCAGATATTCAGTACATGACAGATTGGTACGACAACGAGCATGCTCCCCTCAAACTCACCGTGCCTGGTGTTGTGTGTGTTCCATGTTAAAGCCCTTCCTAATTAATTTATTCGTTCTTCAGAAGTCTGCCGTCCGGTACAAGGCCGTTGATTCCCAGACACCAACGTGGCTCACACTGTACGACATTGAGACACCGGAGGTTGCTAATTCTGAGCCGTACAATGCGGTTCGAGCGCGAGCTTCGGATAACGAGAAGGCGATCTGTCGAAGATCGGCGGCTTGAGCAGACGCACATACGCTCACATGGGGACCTTCACGCATCCCGAAACTACTGCTAAGTCGATGCCCTGCAAATACATACTGGCGGTAACCCTTGAGATGATGACCCCCGAGGCTGAGGATGATCTGGACAAATGGTGAGCCGCATTTACGAACATAAACACTCGATTTCGTCATCATACATACTGCTAGGTACGACGAGGAACATATGGACTCCTTTCTAAAATACCTGGTTGGAAACAGGGGAGGCGATACAAGCTGGTGAATCATTGGATTGACATACTCCTCATGTTTCTAACCGATCCAGGTGGAATATGGCCAAAAAGGCGAGCTGATGGTGGACAAGCCTGTGTCGAAGTACCTCGCCATCCACGAATTCCTGGAAAACAACTTTCTGGACAGTCCTGAGTTCAAACACGCTACAAGCACTGAATGGAGAGACCGCGTATGAACAACGCAGTTCGTCGGAAGGCGAGGGTCTTCGAGCTGTACAAGAACTTTGGGAAGCCAGCAGAGTAGGAATCAAAGTACTTACCGGAAGAGAGATGAGTGCAATAATTATGTAACAACTGTTCAAGTCTTCCTCTCTCGAGCTTCGAACATATGTAGTCAACTATTTTCTGGGAATAGCTTCAGTGATATGGCGGTCAATGCACCTTTAATACAGCTTTTCAAAATGCAATGTTTGATTTTGCGTCCAGAGGTTTTTCTCTCCTTCTCGTCGCCTTCTTGTTTTCTTTTTTCCCAGATTTCTTGCAGGCGGCCGCTACCGCCAGAAGTGGAATTCATAAGGCACTGTGTGTGAACCACTGGCATGCTGAAGAGTAGTGCATGTGCCACTGCGATCACAGGCCTATCATTGAGACTGCATTTACAGATCCGCGATGGTACCACATGAGCTCAAGAACCGGTTGTACCATGGCAGGGTGACCGATACAATACAGAGAAAAGCCGAGGCTGCGGGGAAATATAGAGCTATGCCTCCGGGTCGAACGCGTTAGGCGCAGGTACGTAAGCATGAAACTGATGCGGCGTGACGCGTGACGTGACTGCGATATTCTACTATTCACGATACCTGTGGGCGGCTGAGCTTTGCGAAGCCCCGACGCGCCGCTAAATGGCCGACGACACATACACCACGTCGGCATGGGATTCTTCAGACAATCAGAGCGGCCCAAGCTCGTATCATCATCCCGTACAACTTGTAGATTCGCAGGACTCTTCACCTCCAGGGAATGCATCCTCATCTCAGCCGCGTTCCAGCACTGACTCAATCGGCCGCTCCTGGCGAGACAGCCAAACGGTCGGCGGTGATAACCGCGAGACTGTTGGACCAAATGATGCCGCTAGCCTAGTCGATGCTAGTTTCGACGAAAATGTGCTCAGGTCGCTGTGTGAGCTCGATGTGCGTTGTTGTTAATTTCCTCGGAGTTTTTGCCTATTCCAATCGCGACAGTGCGGCGTTCCTCTGCTCTTGGATCGCATAAAACAGAGCATGATATCTTGTAAGGTGCGGGTCTTGAGAATCTTTCGTCTATGTCTGCTCAGTCCAGTCTGCTTCCACAGGAAGCGTCCGTGTTCCTAAAGAAGCGGCGGCGATAGAGGAGGAATACGGCAAGAATATGCATAAACTAGCGCGAATGACAGCCGACATGTATGGTATGACTGATGGCAAAGCCGGGTAGATGCTTTCACCTTTGTGCGTCGCGATTAAGCTCATGGTGGAAAAAATAGGACATTCGTGCTTCATGGCAGTCAGCAATGAGGACTCATGAGTCTATGGGAGAAAATCGCTTGCGGTTTTCCCAGAGACTGAACGAAATGAGTGAAGAGCTGGCAACTCTTGTCAAAGAAGTGGACAAGAACCGAAAACAGGCAAGATAGTCGATTTTTGACGCCTTGGCCCGGGGTTAAATTTTCTACTCAGACCAAGGAACTTGCTACCCGATATGAGCGGGCACTGCAAGAGTCCGAAGCAGTGACCGAGAAATGCAAAAATCGTCTCGACATAACGTCGGAGGAACTTGAACGTGTGCTGCTTCAAAAGGAAGGCGAGTCTTTCAAGGACAACACGGTCCAGCCACGCAAGGAGCGGGAGGAAAGCGGGCGATCGGCAAGGCGGTAGCTAAAGGTGGTCTGCTTCTGAAGGGCAAGAACCCCGGAAATGTACGCTTTCGCTTTGCTTCATGACTAGCTCTGACGCTCCACAGATACAACGTCAAGAAGATGATATCCGATCCCGGATGTCGACCGCTTCCGATGCATATCGCAAGGCAGTCACCGACACACAGGCAATGAGACAAGAATACTTCAACTTCCAATTACCTCGAATTCTTCGGGTATGCGGGCGTTGAAATACTCCTGTCCCACAAATATTGACGCGACGATAGGCGCTGAAGGAATGCACGGACGAAATGGACTTGGGTACTCAATACCATCTCACGCGATACGCATTTCTCTTCGAGAGTACCGTCTTAAATGACGGCTCAACCCTAGTCCCTCCAAACGAAGAAGGTCTGTGACTCGCCTTGTTTTCACTCCAGTGCAGGTCTCTTAGATTCAGTACGCAGGTTCCCCCTTGGGTCTCGGCCTCAAAGCCACCCTAGAGATGATCGATAACCGGGGAGACTTCAAGGCTTACATGCAGAATTACGCATATGCCCGCGGTCCTGCCACACCGAGAGGACCACGCCGAGAGGGTCCTTCCGACGAAGGCTTCGTGCGTCCATTCCCTTGATCTGTGACTTTATTTGACGTGTTCTACCAAGCTTCCGCCACTTCCTACTCACTACTCTGAGAAAGTACAAACCCCCCAAATGGCACCAACAGCCTCCCAGATCGTGGTCGCCCAACGTTTGGAGTTGATCTTGCCGACCAGATGACGAGGGACAATGTCGAGGTTCCGCCATTATGGAGAAATGTTGCCAGGCGATCGAGAAGTACGGAATAGAAATCCAGGGCATATACAGGCTGAGCGGGACAGTGACCAAGGTCGCAAACCTCCGACAGCGACTGGATAAAGGTTGTTTCTTTTAACTTTGCGGGTCGAGCTCCCTTTATGTTTACTTTTTTTCTTCTTTCAGACCTGGAGTCGGTAGATCTCGATAGCCCAGAGTGGTCTTCCGACATCAACAACGTTGCCAGTGTCATGAAGATGTGGTTGAGAGAATTACCAGATCCACTCCTCACGTACGATCTTCAGCAAGGGTTCATAGATGCTGCCAGTGAGCTCGCTGCCTGTTTTATTGCCATCTAGGAACTAACGAGATCAGAAATGAGAATGATCGACTGCGGCACATCCGTTGCATGAGCGAGTTAACGATCTCCTGATGCCAACTACGCGACGCTGAAATACTTTTGGGCCATTTGCATCGGTATTACCGTTTACTTATTTGGCGACTTTCAAGTAACCGTTTGTTCCTAGGATAAATCAGCACGCTTCAGAAAACTCCATGTCTGTGCAGAATTTGGCTATCGTTTTCGGCCCGACACTTTTCGGTCAATTGAAACTCAATCCCGCGAACGGTTCGGACGGCGGGATGGCCGACGCTACTCATCAGAATATGGTTCGTACTTGATATGCAAGACTAGAGATTATATCTGAGGCGTGACCAGGCGATCGAGACCATCCTACAACACTATACCGACATCTTCGTGGATGAATCAGAATGAGAAATTCGGGTTTGCGAGGATTTTTTTATACCCGCGCCTCAGTGACGGACGCAGTCTTTGCTGGTAATAAAGATGTAATGAAACTTATGTAGCTCACGATCGACACACCTGTACAATATAACATGTCATTTATCTTTATGCTCGGTTGGTGATGGATATTCAAAATGGAATAACTCATAAATTGGACGACGCAGATAACGACCAATAGCTCAGGAGGGAGAGGACCAAGGGAAATTGTGATGAATGCAATGAGTGAGATCAAGACAGAGTTGCGATTTTCCAATCAGAGAGGTGATTTTTGCATATGCAACCTGTATTTGGTTTCAATTCTGGATTCGCGACCTGACCGTTGTAGTGCTATTTTTAGGCAACTCAATACCGCAATTAGGCAACGATGTAAACGCATTTATGCAGGGACTCTGGAGGACGTTTGAACGAACACTCATAAGGAAGAGAGGCAAGGACTTAGTTGTTCACGAATGCAGAGACAGAGAGCCAGAAGTGAAATTGTAAATTACAATGAGTACAGAGATAATGATAAAATGCAACAAGACGAGTCGATGAATCTATGCGCCAAACCGTAGAGTGTGCGGCCCGAACGCTTGAGGGCGTAGACGACGTCGAGGCGGTGACGGTTTTCCGCTTGGCGTGCTCGGTGTATGTTACAGAGTCGCGGATGACCTGCAGCGAGTCATTAGAGGATGTAAGGAAAGTGGATGGGAGGCAACACACGTTCTCGAGGAAGATTTTAAGGACACCACGGGTCTCTTCGTAGATGAGACCGGAGATACGCTTCACACCTCCACGACGGGCAAGACGACGGATTGCGGGCTTTGTGATACCCTGGATGTTGTCGCGGAGAATTTTACGGTGGCGCTTAGCTCCGCCCTTTCCGAGACCTGAAAGAAATAAATGAGACCAAGTCGCGTTATCGAAACAAGTTCAATATACCTTTTCCACCTTTGCCACGGCCAGACATTGCGATAGAGAGTTAAGAGTGGGTGGGAGTAAAGTGTGTTTGAGTGGGTGCGGTGAGCAGTTCGAGATCAGGATTGCAACCAAGCCCTTATATATCCCTCGCGTGATGTGGCTGTGCCGAGTTCTGAATCAACAAACGCGCCATCACGTGGCTCGGTTGAACGCGTCTGTATAAATACTTGTCGACAATCGGAGGTTTCACTTCACTCGCCTCCAACCACCACCACTACCACTTCAATCCAATGGCCCGCACCAAGCAAACCGGTATGTCTTCTTTCTTGTGTTAACTTCTCATCTCACTCTACTTCAGCCCGCAAGAGTACCGGTGGCAAAGCCCCGCGCAAGCAGCTCGCTGCAAAGTCCTCTGCGGCTCGCAAAACAGCGGTGCGTTTCCTTTACTTCATCTTTCTCTTTCCTCAACTCTCCTTCAGACCGCCGCAGGTGGTGTCAAGAAGCCCCACAGATTCCGGCCGGGAACCGTCGCCCTCCGTGAAATCCGTCGCTACCAAAAGTCCACCGAGCTCCTCATCCGAAAGCTCCCCTTCCAGCGTCTCGTCCGTGAAATTGCTCAGGATTTCAAGGTCGTCTTTTCCTTCTTCCCTTCTCTACTTCAATCTAACAACAAACAGACCGACCTGCGCTTCCAATCCTCCGCCGTCATGGCGCTCCAAGAAGCCGCCGAGGCCTACCTCGTTTCCCTCTTCGAGGACACCAATCTCGCAGCCATCCACGCCAAGCGCGTCACCATCCAGCCTAAAGATCTTGCCCTCGCTCGGCGGCTGCGCGGCGAGCGCTCGTAGATTCCTCCATCTTCTATTCTTATATTCTACTGTACTCTAGTGTATTTATCAATCCATTCCTCCGCCTGCTGCATTCTCTTTCCCGCGTCTTTGAGTTTCTTACCTCAACCTGAGTTCAACAAACACTGCAACGCGACGCGTCGTGCACGTGCTCATCGAATTACTTTTGTTTATCTGTATTTAGTTGCGGTGTCCATGAGCTTTCCTCACGTCTTCCAGCCTTCATTCTGCGTCCCACAGCGGGCCCGCTCTGTAGAACCTACTTTGGAACTACCGCTGTCGCTGCAAACCACAACCCCAAGAAGTCCAGAAATACCGCTGTCGCTCCAAAAACGCCCAAGAAAATCATACCTGGAAATTTCAAGTTCCCCCGCGCCGCGCGTCCATTTCCTGCCCCTCAACGCGGAGTGGGTAAGCCTTCGTATTTCGCTTTGCGCGATGTTGTGAACATTTTTTCCGTCTTCCGTCGACAGATTCCAATTGTCGTCACCGCCATCTGCACTTATGGGTATTATAAGTTTTTCATGGCAAAAGACGCGGATAAAGCTCGGGCGGAGGCTTTATGATCGCACACGCCTATGAGTGCGTTGGGTTGGCTGTTTTTGTCTACGCGGACTGACGAGACGTGCTCGGGTTTCCCTCCGACATTCAGAGTCCCGTCGCGGCGAGAACTTCGTCCACGCGTCCGACGCCATCAAAGTCTGCGCCTCGTCGGCACGACTCTTCATCTGCATCGCGCGGCCAGGCTGCGAATTTCGCACCTCGGTTGGTTAGGAGAACGCATACAATATTGACGATCCTTTCTTTTGCGCGGGACCTCTTGTGGAATTTACGTACCATTTTTATCAACCACCGCGCTCCTTCCTCATCTTTAAATTCCATAATATTTTTGCGGTCCAGTCCTCCACAAGGTTTTTTGTCGCAAACTCTGCAGCGCCGATGCCCAACCGGGCCTGTCGAATCACCTCGACTCGACCACAAGCCCTCCTTTTTTGTGTCCCGTTTGTGCGGACCGGAATTGCGGAACCAGTGGAGAAAATCCTAGTCTTTCAGAATCAGGGTGATTGCAAACTCCTGTGGCCCGCTAATATCTTATGGGCAGAGCCTAAATCAATTCTGTACTAGGCACCCTACGTAGAAGACAGCTTTGTCTTCCGGTGTGGTCTTTTCCCCGAGTCTTTGTCGGCAGTTCCCAGCCACACGACGCAAAAAAGTAATGCCTGGCAGATAGAATGTTGTCTGGGCCGCCCGCAATGCCTTTATGCCTTCAAGAGCTCGACGCAGCAATGAAATGGTAGTGAACCATAATGGATCAGCACAAAACATTTCTCGTCGTGCACAAAAAGTATGAAAACGCAGTCGAGAAAGACTATAGAATTACAGTGTTCTTCTTTTTACGGCTGTATGCTTGTTCCACAGGTTGTTTGAGCCTGCGTCCATTTAGGTTGAATTTTCCAGACAGGTGATGTCCGTTCGAGATCGGCCGCTCGGAAATGTTTGTCGAGCGCTGGCCACAGAACACTTCTCCACTCGTTGTTATTGGCATCCCAGCCGCGCGCCAGATATTCATGTGGAGGGATAGACGTGAGAGGAGAGACGGAGGATCGTTGACCGAGTTTCGAGATAAAAGCTGGGACCGCTGATGCGAATTTATTCGAACCCGAAGCGCTTTGATTTTGCACTTGTGCGATTGAAAGAGATATGGTTCCCGGTTTGTGATCCTCCCCTTTCGCTGTACATCATGATATATTAGTCAGGTTCATCATCAAGGTGTAGGACTTACTTTGTATGAGAGGGCCCGCCTTCAGGGTAATCTCTTCCTGTTCGTATATGGACAGCTTTTCTTCGGTCCGAATGTCGTCGAGGTAACTCTGGCATTAAGTTAGTCGTGCTTTGAGAAAGAACATTTTTAGTTGACTAACACTCATCAGCACCAGGATTCCGCGTATTTGCGCCTTCAACGTTGGGTCTGAAACCCAAATCAACACTTGATTGCGGTTTATGAATGATATTTGCGGAAGAGGTTTTTCCGAACCCTTCAGGTGGTAAACGGTCAGTTGAAAGCTCAGATGTCAGCCTTATCCACCACTTGCCGCTGGTCGAAGATTGATCCCCATCCCCACTTTGACTTCCAAGGGGTGGAGCTCGGACCGCTCAGCATTCAATCGTATATCCTGGAGCTGGTAGGTAATATTATACGAGGAGTACGATTTGCTGCCTTCATCCCATTCGTCCCCTGTCTCATATTCCACACGGCATCTGGGCATAACCTTCACGAGATTAATATAAGGCAGGAAGAAACATTGGTCGCCTCACTTTGCTATCAGTAGCCTCCAAGATGGCATTGTTATTCCGATTATATGAGAAAGTTGCAGTTCCCAAAGGGGTTCCCTGGGAAAATCCTACAGCAGCCTGAAACCCCCGCTGACTTTGCTGCTGTTGTCCGCATTTGTAAAGTTTATCCGGGAGGTCAAACCCTCGATGGAGACTACATCGGCGTTAGAAGACACGATTCGGAGGGATTCCGAGAAATAAATCACAATTTCCGTTTATTAATCGACTCAGTCCGATGCGCGACGAAGCCAATGCTTGCATATGAGCGATCGAGTTGAGTTTCGCGCGGTCGAGTTTCGATTTCGAAGTCAACAAGGGCAGCGACTTCGGGTTGAGATAAAGGTCGGGTCATGTCATCGAGATCAATGGGTATTTCCGTTTCTCGATTGATTGTGAACTGAGGAAATTCGTGAGAAAATAAAAGGGGCAGTTTGGGATGCATCCTGCCTTGAAATCGTAAGCAATAGCAACAGCATATGTATGCGCGGTGTTGAGTTTCAGGCGAAGTTTGACACGTGTTGTATGTAGTTGACTTTCCCATTTCCCGTCCATCGTGGTCGGCCCTCCGCCATCCCCACCTCCACCTCCACCTCCATCGTTCTCCACGCCGCCCATGACAACACGGTGTCGTCCTTGGTCGTCCGCTGTGTTCGACCCGGATTCATGGGATCCTGCACGGTCCCCGCCATCATCTCTTCGTCCGCCATCTCCCGAATCCCCAGGGGTGCGTCCATCGACCATCACTTCATCCTCATCCCCATTACCGCCACTTCTTCTCTGGCCATTGTTACCAGCGGTGTCCCTGAATTGAACTGGTGCATTATGCAGATCAACGTCACGAGATCTGGGTGAATACCTGCATAAGTATTAAAGCCTACAGAGCAAAACAATTTTAACAGACAGTAAAGTCAATGCAGGATTGTCACTGGGAGGTCGAATCACCACCGGAAATCCTGACAATCCCGCGAGCGATTCCGCAATATTCACAACCACTGGATTGTCGTAACATCCGAATATTGCCAGAGCGGGCTCTGTTGGAGAAAGCATACATGCAAAAGGTCCACCACAACCACTGTTTGGATGGAGGTCAGAAAAGGGTTTCCCAATTCTCTTCTATCCATGATGCGGCTTCTGCAGGCTCATGGACGGACACAAAACACCCCCAATGCCCATATTGGCTTGGGCGCAAGTCAAATCGTTGGCAGTAAAAGAACATTCTGGTGTCCTGCATAGGTATGTATCTCAGAAAGAGTTAAAAAGCCACAAAAATCACCTACTCTAATATCTCATCGTGATATATATGGCGAAGGTTCCTGGCTTTATTTCTTCACGATTCCGGGGATCAGACTGAGCCCCCGTTCCGGCACTTTCAGAATGGGTGAGGGGGTGGCATAATGATGGACTGGATCCTGCGATGGCCACAACTGCTGTTCGTCGAGTTCGCGCGAGCTTGGTGACGACCCCGGTGGCTGCTGCGGCATGCCAGGATGTTGTGGTCTGGCTGAGGGGATCGTGCCTAATGGTGGACGCTCCAGAGTCGGCGAATTCGGGGCATTGAACCGCGGATTGCTACCGTTGTTCGCGGGGTTGAACGGCACGTTCATGTTGGTGTTCAACGGCCGCCCATTCGCCGACCCCGCCTTCAACTTCATGTACGTATCGACCTTCTTCAGGAACTCCTTTCCGGGAAGATCCATGGAGTTGGCGAAATACTCCTGGTCCTGAAGAATGGGCAAGAACTCCTCTGGCACGGTGAAAAACTCGTCCTGGTTCTCGAGCAAGGCGGTGGTGACTCGGATAAAGCCAAAACTCTCCTCTCGCACCGCATTATGATTGCGGGAATAAAGGATACTGGGACAGATGACCGTGGCCAAGTTCCCCAGATCCATCTTGCTTCCCGTTGTCTCATCCAGGTGCGCGAAGGATGCAACCCATTTCAGAAAGACAAACAAGACCTCCATCGTATCTCGGTGGCTCTTCGGCACTAGGAGAGACACAAGATGTAGCATTCGCCGCCTCTCCGCCTCCTGAGGGAAGGCTAGAGTAAAAAAAAAATAGTTACGATGCGTTTGAACAGCTAGCGTCTCCCACGTACATTGTGAAGCGATAAACAACCGATGTAATTTGAACGTCATCAAAGGGTCCGGAAGATCTCGTAGGAACTTTTTCAGCAATGCCGCCAGTTGAACAGGGTTTTCCGTAGTAAGGTCAACGGAAGCGGCGTCCCGATCGATGGCTTCAATTGTTCGCTTGAGCCGGCCAATGTGACCGTCCTTCCTGAAGATGCCCTCAACGGACATGTCTGGTCATGGAAGGTGAATAATGCCCTAAAATATTGAAGTAGTTGTGCTCACCCATTTGTCGCATCGCGGAGATGACATCGTCGATAAAGCTTGGCACTCTCAACGTCTCCCGGGTAGCACCCAGTAACGAGTCAGAACCTTCTCTTTCGACCAGAAATTCAATCGGAACCCCAAATACACCTTGCAAACACAAGTCAAACAATGAACGACATTAGGATTAAAAGGGACGCACCCTTCTTCACGTTCTTCTTGTCACCAGCTTTGAACAGCTTGTTCCAAAGCCCGCTCTTCTTCGTCTCCACCAGCTCTATCAGCTCGTCCAGGTCGAACTGATCTCGTAGCGCTGATCGCGTGAGTGCAAGCAGAGCAGCGTGCTTGACTATCGCCAACTCCAAGGCGCTCAGCTCCGCTATGTATGGGATGGAATTTTCTCGGGGTAGAGAACGCTGTTCTTCCCGCGCCTGCACAACCTCCATCAGCTGCGGGATATCCGCAAGGGTGATTCCAGGGGCTGCCTGTTGTTGAGGCTGTGAAGCACTCGTCGACTCGGCGAAATCCGCACGCAGCGATCTGAGTCAGCGCCAGCCGACCAATCAGCAGTATTTGATCTCATGGCGATCATCTGGCCAGATACGGCCAGATCAGCCAAGTGACAATTTCCTGATGCCGAAGTCTGCACCTCGTGGCCCGACTCTTCATCCGCATCGCGCGGCCAGACTGCGAATTTCGCTCCTCCGTTGGTTGAGAGAACGCATACATTATTGACGAGCCTGTCTTTTACGTGGGAAGGGAATTTACGTACCATTTTATCAGCCACCGCGCTCCTTCCTCATCTTTTGAAGTCCATGATCCTTTTGCGGTCCAGTCCTCCACAAGGTTGCTTAGCCAATTGCCGTCTGATCTGTCGCACACTCTGCAGCGCCCATGCCCAACCGGGCCTGTCGAATCGCCTCGACTCGACCGCAAGCCGTTACCTTTTTTGCGTTGTATTTGCGGACGGGAGGCTGTGGAACCAGCGGAGGGCTCTCGGTCTTTCGGAATGAGCGCCATTCGCGAACTCCTTCGAAATCTGTGGCCCGTTATACCCTAAAAAAATATTTACTAGGCACGCTACGCAGAAGACAGCTTTTTCTTCCTTTCGGTATTGTTTGCTTTTATCTGGATCCTAATGGGGATCGCCGGTCAAAGCTACAAATTTTGATGGCTTATATACCGTCGTTTATGCACAGACGCGTCAAGCTCGACGCAAACGTAGTTCAGCTCAGTCACCGGCTCAGGGAACACACCTCTTGCACCCTGGGAGCTCGCGCCGCCCGATAGGCTTCCCGCCGTGCGCACACTTTCCACTTGTCGGAAACTGAAGGCTTCCCGTGTGTGTTCGCTCTTCGAGTCGCGCGCAGTTTTTCTCCCTCGTTTCGCAGGCTCCCGTCATTCTTCGCAACGCGTACTTCGTTCATAATTGCGTCACTGTAACGCTGCCTTCTGTACCATGAAACATTTCAGCGTCAGGTAGATTGACCATCGATCGGAGACTATATTCGGGGACTCCTGTCTCCGGGCAGACCCTTTGTCCATTCCTCCTTTGTCTTTACCTTCCCATTCGCCATTCGCCATTCTGCTTTCTGAGGGATAATAAAGAGGAACGCCCCTGAAATCCCGCATACCTGGGCTGACAAAAAATTGCAAGACTCGGGCTTTGCAAAGATCTTGGTACAAATAAAAATAATATCCAAGCTAATTCACGTCGCTGCTTGATGTTGCAGCACCTTGATATTCACAGTTCGTAGAGAAGCGGTTATATTCCAGGGACGCTGTATTAGTTACATTGATAATATATAAATTACATTAAATGGTTCACAGAGGTGGCAGAGGCGGCGACATTGAGGGCAGATGTTTTTGATAGCAAGCCACTGTAAATTTGAGTGAGTTTATTTCAGCGTCAAAGTCAAAACGATACATACCCTTTCCAAACAATCCGTGTGCTTATCCAGCGTCAATACTACGGCCGTAAACGAAAAAAAAGAGAAACTTACAAATAGGTGATGACAAGGCGCAAGACTGTAGTTCTTTCGGGCGGTCGTACCCACTCCCATTTGGACGGCATTCAAGATGCCTCCAGCGGTTCCTCCCTTGGTCTTCCGCTTGCTCGTCCCCTTGACCGAGGCTTTGTCCCAGTCACTCTTATCGTCAAGGATGTTGCCCGCCGGCGCAAGGATGGATCGACCTGTATCGAATCCATGCATATGGCGCAGTCACCCAAAGATTGATCTGGCGACTCGGGGTCGTCGGGGACAGGTATCACAGGATGATAATCGTATATCTTTACGGCGGCGTACTGAAAAAAGTAGTTGGGCCGCGAGGCTCGAGGACAAAAAAGGACATACTCGTCGAGGGAGGAAGAAAGTAGGGCCGAGACGCGTTTCCTGGAGGATAACAACAATCGTCTGAAGACAGACAAATGCGGCCAAGAAGGAGGACCATGCTGAGTGGTTCCTCAGTTTCGGTAAATGATACAGAAGAAAACGAAAGCGCACGTCGAGGTTCGATGTCGAGCACGTTCTTTGGGCAGAGCAGGAAGTCTAAGAGTAATGTTCAGAGAGTGTCTGCGATGACAGCAAAGAGCTCACACAACGCGATATAAAGCCGACAAAGCGTAGTGCCGACCAGATATTCCTTCGTTAGATCCGCTTCCCCGCCCGCGGCGCGCAGATCTCACGATCTGTGGCAACCAGAAGAGGGAGTATGTGAAAGCCACAAAGATGATCGAGAGCGTGGCAGACAAAATGGTTTGGACCATCACAGTCAGAAACACGAATAACACCAGCCCTAAGAAATATCGTTACCGATCCTTCGGCATAACAAAAGAATACGCACAGATCCTCATTTGGGGATCAGACCTCAGATGCTGAATGAAGAACGCAAGGAACGACGGTGGACGCTGAAGAGGCGTAGCTTGGACTGTAGGTGCCGGCAATTCTGGAGCAGGTTGGGCCGGTGGAGGGGGTTTGCAGTCGCAGCTCCTGTCCCAGGTGCATCCGCGGTGGAGGCCGGACCTTCAGGAGTTGGAGTTGTTGCAGTAGGTCCAGGCACACGTGCAGGCGCGTCCTCGGGCGCTTGAAACTGCTGGATCAACATAGCGAATTGCTGGGAACATGTGCAAGTGTCAAACGTGAGGCCAAGAGCAGCAGTTCGCGGAAACGAACCGATTCATTAGCAAATAGAACGCATGCCAGAAAAGCCGGAGCTATGAGCGATAATGAGGGCTTGCCATCCGCGACCAACGCAAAAACAGTGTGTCCCGCGAAAGACAGGGAATCCACGGTGGCCTGAACGAAAAACGTCCAAAAAGATATGCGGGATAGTCCCGAAGGGGTGCGAGAGCGTTGCATCTGGCGAGATAGCAAAACGAGCATAACAAGATAAGTAATGGCGGCCATGCCGGCGTCTATATAATATCAGGAAATTTTGAGCGGACAAAAAAAAAGATATTACAAGTTGTGAGCTTGCGGAACAACGAACGTAACCTGAGGGCTCAAGAGTGAAAAAAGAAAATACAAGAGAATGTCGCATGAATGACTGACCCGACGCCTTCCGTTTTGTGGAACTCGTAGAGGATTCCACACTCCTTGCTCATTAACAAGCCACTAATGGACATTGGAGGGGGTGGACCGTCCATATTCCAGCCGGTCGCTGAATTTCTTCTTCCAACTCTCGCAAAAGGCTTTCCGGGACCTTCACAAGATCCAGAACAAGGTGAAGAGAAAAGGGGCACGAGGTCTTTAAACCCTCGTCTGCACACAGATATGACATGCTGTTGACGGAAAAAAATAGGGACGAACCTATGGTGGACTCCTGCTCTATGATGCCAGCGTCGATTAAATTCTTCAGCTTGGCGATACGAGAGGCAAGCTCAGGTTCGACGATCCGGGCCGTCTCGTTTCGAAATGTCTCTGGAACAATTGAGGGGAGGAAGCGAAGATCTACGCGCCGTCTAGCATACCATTTCGTCGTGAGTTGAGCAAATGGAGGAACGCAATTTTTTACTCACCCGGGAGGCTCAGCAAGGGCGTATATCGTTCCATTTGAGACAAAATGGATACCCTCGAACTCAAGTCTCAGATTCTCAGAGGTGTTTTCGTCCGTTAGCTCAACCTTGCCCTAGAAATTCCGGCGTATAATTAAGGTGCCGAGTTCAAGTTCAGTAGCGCCCTTACGCACATGGATCAACGCGACGATATCTGACGCATTCGTAAAGGAAGGCTGTTTCTCAACGAGGCTTATGGCCAGCTTGTCGGAAGCAGACCAGTTCCACGAGCCGATTTTATCGAGAATCAAACTCATGTTGGCATCTGCCATGTATTTCTCGGCGAGAGGTGACCACTCGTGTGCGGTGTTGTTCAAAAACGGAGGGGTAACATTGTAAAACTTGGCGTCTCCGTGGAAAGTACCTGTGGCGTTGGAGTAATACGACGAAGTACTTGGATCCAGGGGTCCGCCGGTAATTTTGAACGACTCGAGCAACGGAGCGACCGTGACGTCTTGGTCAGGCTAACATTGTGTTAGGTAGAATTCAATGAGACAAACCAAAAACATACGACAGTAAAGTCGGTGTTGGAGTGATTCATCCACGCAGTAAAATTAGACAGCTGGTAGAGCGTCAAGATTGGAGAACAACAGGCCATCGAAACGAACCTGATAGGTCAAAGTTTGCAAAGCGCTTTGGTATTGATGTTTGGCCAGGAATTCATCGCCATTGTGGTTGTGAGGAGGAAAAGCATGAAGCTGATGAAGAGGAACTGAGGAATGGGGTTGCGGACAGGCCGCCCTGGTGGAATACCAGCCTCTGCGTCCGCAGCATTTGGAGGTGGGTTGTCCATGGTCACCGGGAAGGCATAGAGGAACAAGCTGCTTGCTTGATGCGTACCAAGAGGAACCAGGCTCACAGCCACAGAACAATGATGGGATCTAATGTTCACGTGCACGACGCGTCGCGTTGCAATGTTTGTTGAACTCAAGTTGAAACTCAAAGACACACGAAAGAGAATGCAGCAGGCGGAGAATGGATTGATAAATACACTAGAGTACAGTAGAATATAAGAATAGAAGATGGAGGAATCTACGAGCGCTCGCCGCGCAGCCGCCGAGCGAGGGCAAGATCTTTAGGCTGGATGGTGACGCGCTTGGCGTGGATGGCTGCGAGATTGGTGTCCTCGAAGAGGGAGACGAGGTAGGCCTCTGCGGCTTCTTGGAGTGCCATGACGGCGGAGGATTGGAAGCGCAGGTCGGTCTGTTGGAAGTTAGATAACAGTGGAGAGGGAAAGGAAAGGACGCACCTTGAAATCCTGAGCAATTTCACGAACGAGACGCTGGAAGGGGAGCTTTCGGATGAGGAGCTCGGTGGACTTTTGGTAGCGACGGATTTCACGGAGGGCGACGGTTCCCGGCCGGAATCTGTGGGGCTTCTTGACACCACCTGCGGCGGTCTGAAGGAGAGTTGAGGAAGAGAAATGAGAAAAGTAAAGAAAACACACCGCTGTTTTGCGAGCCGCAGACGACTTTGCAGCGAGCTGCTTGCGCGGGGCTTTGCCACCGGTACTCTTGCGGGCTGAGTAGAGTGAGAAGAGAAGTTAAACAAGAAAGAAGACATACCGGTTTGCTTGGTGCGGGCCATTGGATTGGATTGAAGTGTAGTGGTGGTGTTGGAGCGGAGTGAACTGAAACTTCCGATTGTCGACGGGTATTTATACAGACGCGTTCAACCGAGACACGTGATGGCGCGTTTGTTGATTCAGAACTCGGCACAGCCACATCACGCGAGAGCTATATAAGGGCTGGGTTGCAATCCTGATCTCGAACTGCTCACCGCACCCACCTCAAACACACTTTACTCCTCCACCACTCTTAACTCTCTATCACAATGTCTGGCCGTGGCAAAGGTGGAAAAGGTATATTGCACTTGTTTCGCAACTCGACTTGGTCTCATTTATTTTCTTTCAGGTCTCGGAAAGGGCGGAGCCAAGCGCCACCGTAAATTCTTCGCGACAACATCCAGGGTATCACAAAGCCCGCAATCCGTCGTCTTGCCCGTCGTGGAGGTGTGAAGCGTATCTCCGGTCTCATCTACGAAGAGACCCGTGGTGTCCTTAAAATCTTCCTCGAGAATGTGTGTTGCCTCCCATCCATTTCTCTTACACCACTCATTCGTCACAGGTCATCCGCGACTCTGTAACATACACCGAGCACGCCAAGCGGAAAACCGTCACCGCGCTCGACGTCGTCTACGCCCTCAAGCGTTCGGGCCGCACGCTCTACGGTTTCGGCGCATAGATTCATGACTCGTCCTGTTGCATTTTATCATTATCTCTGTACTACTGTATATTTAATTTCACTTCTGGCTCTATCTCTCCCTGTGCATTCGTGAGCAATTAAGTGTCCTTCTCAACCCTGCGTCAATCCCTACTAAGTGTTCCTCTCGTATCCTCGCTATTCACTTTACATCGTTTGCCCCACAACTAATGCACGTTGCCCAAATTGAGTTGGTGTAAAACGCATCGTATTTGCGAAAATCACTCGAATCGCCGTCTTTACTCTGTACTCATTGTAATTCATGTACAATTTCCCTTCCCTCTTGGTGAATGTGAACCCTTTCCTCTTTTTGGCTGTGATTAAGTTTAGTTTTACTCTATTTGTGCCCGGTCCAAGCGAGATCTCTTGCATTAATGGCACTTCCGAAACGACGGGTGTCGTACATAATCCCTCCTCCCACTGACCCCGTCCCCCGCCTCCTCCTCCCAAACCAGAACGCAATCCGCATCGGCCTCGTCCACCCGCTCCTCGTCCCCGACCCACTCCAGCCGCAACCCGATCCCGACCAGCACTCCCGCTCCCGCCACCCCCGCCATCGCCTCGGCGTCGCCGCCCTCGCCCTCGACACTTCCACCCAGCTCGCGGCCCGTGCTACCCCAGAGGGCATCCTCTACTCTGCCGGCCGCGATGGCCTCGTTCTATCCTGGGACCTTGGTCTATCTCTCCGCCAACGCACCCCCTCCGATGTCCCACTGCGACGCGGTCGCTGGGAACGCTTACAGGCTGGGCAGACGACGCTATCGATGAGGAGGCAGAAGAGGCAGACGAGCGGCCAAAGAGCGACGGCGACATTCTCGGCGATGTCACGACCGTCGCTGCGCGTCGCCGCCGCCCGTCTGGTATTCGCGAGCTGCCCCACGAGGAACAATGGGAGCTCGACCCAGACGCGTCTCCACGAGTCCGTTGCTGTCCCGTTTGTTTCTCCGCGTCTAACCTTGACTCCAGGCCAGCTCGTTCCGCCAGTGCGTGCAGACCCACACCGACTGGGTAAACGACATTGTCCTCTGCAACTACAACCAGACCCGTGAGTGTCCTCTCCGCGTTCCTGTCTTTTTCTCAATAATCTAGTCGTGTCCGCATCGTCGGACGGGACCGTCCAAGCGTGGACACCCCATGCACCAGGCGCGCCAGACCCCACAACCGTCGGGATGCACTCGGACTACGTTCGCTGCCTTGCCGCGTGCCGCACCCAGAACTGGATCGCCTCCGGCTCGTTTGACCGCACCATCAAGCTCTGGGACCTCACCCGCGGCCAGGCCAGCCCCGACCCCCTCATCACCCTCCACCCCGCGACCCCCACGCTCCAAAATCCTCCGTCTATGCTCTCGCTGCCGACCCCTTTGGCCACGCCGTCGCGTCGGGCGGCCCCGAGCGCGTCGTCCGCATGTGGGACCCCCGCACCGGAAAGCGCTCCGGTGCGTGTTGCGACATGTATGTATTTTTTTGGTACTCATCTATTCGCACAGGCAAGCTGGTCGGGCACACGGACAACATCCGCGCGATTCTTCTTTCCGAGGACGCGAAATACGTGCGTCCACCGTCTCATTCTTGCGCACGCTCATTCTATTTAGCTACTCACTGGCTCCGCCGACGGTGTGTCTGTTATTGCTCGTCTAAAAACTAATCTAATACTCTATAGCCTCGATCAAGCTCTGGTCGCTCGCGACGCAGCGCTGCCTCCACACCTTCACGCACCACGCCGACTCCGTCTGGTCGCTCTTCTCCGCGCACCCCGCGCTCGAGACATTCTACGCGGGCGACCGCGCGGGGCTCGTCTCGCGCGTCGACGTCTCGCGCCTCACAGGCGACGTCGGCGAGGGCGAGTGCGCGCTCGTGTGCCGCGACGGCGACGCGACCGCGGCCGGCCAAAGCCATAATCAGGGCCAGGCGGGATCAACAAACTCGTCGTCGCGGACGACTCCCTCGTCTGGACCGCAACGAGTTCGTCGAGCATACGCCGGTGGCGCATCCCCGCCCGCGGGTCCGCCTCCGCCGCTGCCTCGAGCCCGAATTTAAATTCGAGCTACGGGTACGGGAGCACCAACAGCGCGCGACTGAGCCCGAGCGACGCCGAGGACTACTACTACGAGCGCGACGGGCCGCGCCGCTCGCTCGCGCCGTCGGTGCTGTCGTACGACGACGAGGGCGACGGGGACGACGGCGAGACGCGCAGTGGGATTCCCTACGCGAGCCTCGTGCGGCTCACGAGCCCGAACGACCCGTTCCCCGTGCGCGGTACCGGCAGCGGGGCGCGGGACCGCGACGCGGAGGTCGCAACGCTGTATTCCGCTGCGAGCGTCGTGAGCGTCCCCCGCTCCGGTCCCCGATGTCGCACCCCGGCTCACCGTCTCACCAGCACCTCGCGTCGCCCTTAGGAGCGCACCCCTCCCGAGCGCACGGGCCGCGTACTTTGTGAGAGAGCTCGCGGCGGAGGCGCAGCCGCTCGCGCTGGCGCCGGACAGCGCGGGGCTGCTGGGCGGGGAGCGGGGCTGGTGAGGGCGCTGGTGTTGAACGACCGGGTGCATGCGGTGAGCGTGGACACGGGCGGGGAGGTGGGCGTGTGGGATTTGGTGCGCGGGTGTTGTGTGGGGTGTATCCGAGGGAGGCGGTCGGCTTGGGCGTTGGCGTTGGCGGTGCGGGGGCGACGGAAGAGTGGAGCCCGAGGGAGGCGCTGGAGCGTGTGCGGGAGAGGATCGAAGGGGAGGCGGTCGTGGGGCCGTGGGCGACGGTGGACACCAAGGCGGGCGTGCTTGCGGTGCATTTGAATGAGCGCTCGTTTGAGAGCGAGATCTATGCGATGAGGTCGGGTATGCGGGGGATCGGCGGTTTGGGGACGAGGCGAAGCGTACGTGTTTCCATTCGTATAAAATCGTGACCTGACGCCGCATAGTGAACATCGGAAAATGGGTCCTGCGGAATCTCTTCCTGGGCTTTATCCGGGAAGAACAGCGTGCACGGCGCGCGCGGCCCGACAGCACGCACAGCCAGGACACGACCTTCGTCAGCGCACCACGGCCACCGCCCAAGTGCGAGCGTCTCCTCCGACACGTCCTTGCGCCACCGCCGGCCCTCGCTCACCAGGCCCGATGAGCGGCCCCCGCGCCGCGGGAGCACCAACTCCACCGTCGTCTCCGCGCCGAAGATGCTCCCCGCCGTCTCGCCCCGGTGGCCGCGACCGCGCCGCAGGCACGTCGCCGCTGCTCACGCCGCTGATCCCCTTGTATGTCGCCCGAAAGAGCACGGGCTCGGGGCGCTTGCGATGCCGGCGATTCCGGGGTCGCCTGCGCTGCTCCTCGCGACCTCGAACGACGCGACGCCGATGCCGCAGCCGAACCGGCGCCGCGGGTGGGGACGCTCGAGAACGGGGGTGCCGCCGGGGGGAAGGGCGAGGGCAAGGATAGGGACAGGGACAGTAAGGAGCCCGCGGATTATTTTGGTGCCAGGGCGAGGCAGGTGTCGATTCAGAGCGGGACGGCGCCGAGCCAGCCGGACGACTTTTCGGGGTGGAGCGGGCCTGGGAGCGCTGCGCAGACGCCGAGCACGCCGACGGGGCTGATGGGGAGGCTGAAGAGCTTTGGGAAGCTGAAGCGTACGGCGGACGTTGCGGCGCCGATGTTGCCCACTACGGTCGAGCTGCCTGTCGTTGAGGTTCGAGGGCCCACTGTGTATTTCTTTTTGTCTGATGTTCGTTATAACAGGAAGCGGCGCCAGAGCCGGCTGCGAAGACGCCGCTGCAGCTGGTCCTCGCGGGTCCGCTGACGCCGCCGCCGTCGTCCGAGGCGCCGACACTAGGGTTGTCACCGCACATCCTACTCCTCCTCGAGGAAGAGGCCGCGCCCGGGTTCACGACCGTGTACCGCGGTACGGTGGGCTCGACGGCGGCGGACGTGCATGTGCTGGAGGAGGCGATGCCGCTGTGGCTCGTCGAGTATCTGCTCCTCCACCGCATGCCTAGCACGCCGCCGCAGATTAAAATCAGCTTCGTGCTGCTGCCCTGGGTGACAAAGGACAGCAGCGAAGAGCAGCTGCCGAGCTGCTTAATACGTGCGTATCCCCCCTTTTTTATTTAACGCTCATTGACCGACCGACATGGATGGCGCAGCACGCAATCCAAGCTCACTGCGAGCCGTTCCTCCGCGTGCGGAAGCTCACTTTGCATGTATGTTGGTTTGCGCTGCGGTTGTTCTTCGCGGTTGACTTACCGTACTATGTTATGCGCAGGTGCAAGAGAAGCTGGAGAAAATCGACCCGCCGCCGCCAGACGCGCCGCGGCCGCGCGCGGAGGATCTGTACGAGATTCTGTGCAACGACGTGGTGCTGCCGCTCGACATGAGCATCGCGGCCGTGCGGCAGTATGTGTGGCGGCAGACTACGGAACTGACGATGTGCTATCGGAGGAATCGCGATATGTCTGCGTACCGAGGTTCACTGCATTTAAATTCAAGGGGCCGGTAGAATTCATACATTATTATCATTTTATCGTTATTGTCTCTTAAGAGATTGTTTTTGCACATATGTACATGAGCGCGGTGTTGCACAGATGCGCATACTCGTGGTAGTAGCTCGAGGATGGTGAATATGGTTGAGAATTTCAACCGAAGAGCAAAGTTCTGCACCTCAAAGTCAAATCCAACCTGGGTGGGCTATATGGCACAGATGCGCATACTCGCGTTCTGGTAGTAATAGCTGTACAGAAAATCACTCGAGGATGTGAAATGGTTGAGGATTTCAACCCGAAGAGCAAATTCCGCACCTCAAAGTCAAAATCCAACCTGGGTGGACTGTTGGCACAGATCCAACCTGGGTGGGCTGTATGGCACAATACGCATATCGCGTTCTGGTAGTAATAGCTGTAAGCTCAAGGACGGTGAAATGGTTAAGAATTTTCAACACCGACCGCGAGAGCAGAATCTCAAAGTCAAAATCCAACCTGGCTCAAAAGCGACAAAAACTTATCTACGGGACCTCTGACTCAGATGTCATTAGGTCTCAATTTTTCATAAATATATTGCTACATACAGACATACAACTGGCCCACTAAACCCGCCGCCGTTATTGACGCCGCGCTCAGCACACTAACACAAAAATGAGGGGAATGAAACCGTAACCTGTTCGAAATTGGATGTTCTTTCCTTCTTAACTACCACGCATTCAACGTTAACTCGGAGATGAAAAGAAAGAAGATAAAGTACAAATAATTCGGCTTTAACTCGTACACGTAAGTGAATAGACATTTAATATTACTGTTCAATTCCATCGCCGTTGAGGCGGCGATGGCCCACCGTCCCGCCGACGCGGCCACCCTGAATCCGCAGGCAGCGGAGATCCGCCGCCACCACCGCCTCCCCGCCTCGGCCTCGGCCACGACCGTGACCACGTTGTCCCGGTTGTTCCATCCACCGTCGCGCCCGCCACGGTCACGGTCATACCCCGGCCCAGGATGCGGATGCGGGTCGCGATTATAGTCCCGCCGATCGTGGGGCGGTTGCTGCCCGTACGCGGGCCGTGCTGTTGCGGGTGACCCATAGGATGAGGATGAGGGGAGGGTACCCCATTGGCGGCGGGCCAGGCGGCATCGCCCGATGACCGCCCCATGCTTGTGGAGGCGGGGGTGCCGTCTGTGGAGGTGGCATAGGGGCGGGGACGGGAATCGAGTTGAGCGTGGTCGCAGTGAGACTTTGCAGCATCATGCGGACTTGTTCTGGTGTCAACGCGGCAACTTCGGCGGCGAGGACGGAGGGCTCGAAGGTGAGTGGGGCGCAGGCGCACCGGGCGCCGTGGGCGGGAGTGGTGGCATGTTAAATGGCGGGATGGCGACCGCCGGTGCAGGTGCAGGCGCAGAAACAGGCGCTGGTGGCGGTGGGGGCGGCGCGAGCTTGCCCTTGTTGAGAACCCAAATGCCAATGAGGTAGTTAGTATTTCTGATCTTGGGCAAATGCAGATTATCCAAAAGCTCCATGTAGTCCGGAAGGCTGTCGCTGGAGAGCAGGGGGATAATATACAGCTCTTTACCGGGATGGAAATCCTTTGGTCGGCTTCCCCAAGGAAAGACAAGCCCGTGGCGGCTAAATTGAATTAAAAGAATTAGTGTTGTGTGGGAGAAAAAAGCGAGGTGGCTTACCCTTTGCAATTAAAAAGTCCGTTAGAATCTGGAAACCTGCGTTGCCAGTCGAGGAACTCGGCGAGAACGCGACCGCAATTAATTCCTTTGTTGAATTCATTCTTGTTTGCAGCAAGAACTGGGCTGACTTGTCCACCGGCACGCGGCCGTCGATCCTAAGCAGTTCCGAAGGAAAGAGAGTTTTCCAAAGAAGGGATCCAAACTCGAGTGTCCGGCCACCGATTTGCCGAGCCACCACCGGCGTTTCTTGAGGGATCGTCGAGTCCAGAGGCATATTGATCTGAAGGATTGATTCAATTAGCATCGTATGACTTTGTCAAAAAAAAAAACACGAACCTTGCCGGACCAAACCTGGGGCAAGTCATTGAACGCCGCTTGGAGAGCTTCGGGACTAGAAGCGACCGCGTCGCCTTCTTTCTCCTCCAGGAACATATCAAAGTCTTTATCGTCGGTTTCGTCAAGATCCATCATCTCGTCCTTCTTGTCCTGAGGTTCCTCAATCGGGACAGGGATTGTGGCTGTTGTGGCGGAGAAGTTGGAGTGAGAGAGGGAGAGTCGTCCTTCTTTGGAGCAGCCCATAGCGAATTGAGATCGAAGGAGGACGTCCGAGAAGCCTCAGGTTTGCTGGCGAAGGGCGAAATACCAGTCGGGAGTGTCGGCGACGGGGCAGGGGGAGATAAGGCTCTTCCAAAACCAGGAATGGGTGACGAAGGGGCGAGCGTAAGTGGTGGCGCATCCTGGGCCACAGGAGACTCGTCGTCAATGTTGATCAAATCCGCAAGATTCATCTCTGGCTCTAGGCTCATCTCCGCCGTGCCAGCGAGACCGCCGAAAGAGCCTCCCATCGGCATTTCCTCGGTCGGGGTCATCGCGTGTACAGGTACTCGAGGGGGGCCGCCCCAGCTCGCGCCCCCGGGCGTGGTGGGCGATTCCGGCGGCACAGATACAGAAGTCGTACGCTGCCTCTGCGAGCGCAGTCTCGCCGCGCGCTCCCGCTCCCGCTTCTCCTCCTCCTCCCGCTGGCGCTGGATCTCGCGCTCACGCAGATTCGCAATCTCGTTGTCGGCGCCCTCAATGTCCTCGAGGCCCTTGTGCGTCAGCTTTGCACGCGGAATCACAGTCTTTTCAAGGATAGAGTGCTCCAGCGCCTCCTTCTCTGCAATCTTGATCGACTGCTTCGTCTGCTCGTTGGCTAGGTCAGTGGACGACATGAGGGATATTTCTTTCGGAGTAATGTCTGCAGACGCGATACGTTTGTGGAGGACGGTACGGTCAATTTTGCTCAGATTAAATTGCAGCATGCGGAAACGATCCCTGCACCAAAAGAATTAGTATGTTGCAACCGAAATAAGGAAGATGGCAAAGACGTACTTGTACTTTCCCCCTGCGGACGACTTCCCCTGCTTGTCCGGCTCAGAATATATATCGTACACACATTGTTCAAGGTCGGTAGCAAACTGCTTCGCCTCTTCCTCCACCTTGGCTTTCTCTTCCTCGGTCAGATCCTCCGCCTTCTTTCGACCGCCGACCCCCCGTCGCGCACATGTGGATACCGGAGGAATATATCGTGGAACACACCCTCGAGCTTGCCCAGGCAGAACGCGCGCGCGGGGTCATCGGACGCATCTGACGACGCCTCCCTCTTCCGTTTCGGCGGTGGCGCGCGCGCCTTTTGCGTCTGCGCCTTGCGCTTCAGCTGACCCTTGCCACTTGCTCCGGGAGACGCGGGCTTGCGCGACCGGCCGCTGTTCCCGGCTTCCGACTCGTCCGATCCAGATTCCTCTGAGGAAAACGAGAGACGACGTGCGCGGCGGCGCTGGAGGGATAGGTAAGCTACCGGCGAATATAGGAGGAGCGGGGGTAATGATCGTACCTTGGGAGCAACGCCGGTAGAACCCTTGGCTTTCAAACTGTCCGCCACATACTCGTCCTCGCTGCTCGGATCTTCCGCCGAATCTGCATCTGCGGGAGGCTCGAGCTCGGGCTCAGGGCCGGGCGCCTGGGCCACCACCACCTTCTTGGCTGCAGCGGTGGGTGCCCCTTTGAGGCTAGTCTTGCTGACGTCTTCCACGGCGTCCGGGCCTTCCCATAACACTGCGACAAAAACGAAAAAAGGGGATCAGTACGGGGCGGTCGGTTTATGGAACAGAACGAAGGAGGAGAGAGAAAACTACGGTATAGTACAGTATCTCAATACTTTGCAATAAAAATGGGTGGTATTGTGGCAATCTACATAGGCGCCCAGATGGCGACTCAACGGACGAAGCTCAAGACAGCAGCACGAGCTCAGAGGGCACGACGCAAATGCAGATATTTGCGAGATGGATGCTCGGGTGTCTTGAGAATACAATGCAAACGCCGATAGCAAGATGCAGATAAATGTCTCGTCTCGCGATATAATGAGGCCCAAGCAGTACACGACATTTCTTGACTACACAGATATACAGAACGAAACGAGTACTCACTGACTGTGCGATGGCCGGTTTTCTCGGTGCATGATGGGCAGACGTATACATCTAGATGAGTGGTCAGACGAGAAGGAGACACGGGAAAGAAGACGGCTTACTTATATCTTCCGCTGTCTGTTCGTTCAAGCTAACACACCCGAAATGATACCTGTCCAATGTTCAGCGACAGTGATTTTTTTAAAAGAGAAAGACATACCACTCTTCGCACTCGCCGCAGTTGACCATTGGCGATCCATCGTCGCCCTTTCTGCATAGACAGTAGACTGCGGAGGTTGGTGTCTTTGATTTTGTCGTCCTTGGGGTTGCTTTTGGTCTGTCGTTTTCAATGTCATCTGAGCGCTTGGACTTTGGGGGTGCTTTGGACTTTGGAGCTGGCTTTACAGTGGATGACTTTGCGGTCGACGCCGTCCTCGTTCGAGTACGGGTGCTCATTTGCGCTTTTCTTTCGATATCGTTCGAGTCAAAGACCGTTGAAACTCCGCTGGTCACGCGAGTCACATAACGAGTCATGATGTCACCGATTGGCAGCTATTTGTGCAGGACCTCTCTCACCAACGGCTTCTTCAATTTTGTGGCGGGCAGTGCGAGTGGGAGCAGAGATATTAATTACCTTCTCGCGCTGCGGCCGTGGATAAGGTCGTCAAGTTTCTCATCAAATGGCAGGGTCGATGTTGTCAACCCCGGTTGGAATTAAAAAGCTGTAATTCCCGCCTCATGATTATAGAACGTGCGGGTGTGGTAATCACTCGGTCTCCTTCTATCTGCGATGGGAACTGCAGTGAGCGACTGGCGCATCTTTTGGAGTTGATTGTACCGAGCAAGTCTTCGAGGACGGCTTCTCTGTGCGCACGGGGGTCTTCTGAGCGCAGTCCGAGGTCCCCATGTGCAGCCCTGCTGACTCTCACTGCCGACGATACATCAGCTATCGTTATCCTGCAGGCTGCTCAGTTCCACTTATGTCACTGACATAGAGAAAGGAAGATCCTTCCGCTGCGTCATTGTAATGCTTGAATCCACAGCTTTAGATGTACCACTACACATAGGAGTACTGAATATACCGATGACTGACCGAGTTGTACTTAGTTTGAGATGTATAGAACCGATGTCTTGTCTCGCCGGACGGATGGTTACAAAATATTGATTCGGGCACATGGAAAGTCTGTTTTGGTCGTGGGCCGATCACAGAAAATATAGGCCTGCTCGTGTCTGTCTCACCGAGCTTCTTGCTCGACTCTCTCCGAGTCAGCGAGCACCGTAGACTCCGGGTCCCCCAAAGCAGCGTCCGGCTCTTTGCTCCCGTTGATCTTGCTTCCCGCCACCTCCTAGTCTTGGAACGGTGCGCTTGGGCGTCCCGCTCGTCGTCTAGTGGCCACTTGACCAAGTCTCTTGGGGTCTTTTCACTCACCCCTCGCCCAGGCGTCCTGGGTGCAGCGCCGAACTCGCCGTCCTTGTCCGAACTCCACTTGAGCTAATTTGGCCAAGTTGTCCCAGTTAGTCCCATTCTCTCGGTCTAACTGGCATTGGAAGTTGCGGTTTGCACTGCTCTCCCAATCGTCATCCAATTGCTGCTCCGACGTCGAATTAGTGCTGATGACTGCTCAATTATGTAGGCGGCTGATCCGATAGAGGGTCTCTTGTCCTTCTTCTGCGCGTCATCTACATAGTTCCAGGCGCCCAATAGCTTTGGCCCTAGTCATTGCCCGCCCCCCGACATATGGCAACAGCGGTTCTCGCATCTGTAAACGTTCCAACGTCTACGTCCAGTCATTTCCATATGCCTTCCCACCGTGTTCCCCCAAAACCCTCCGCTACCCCCGGAGCGTCCTCCTCTCGTTTACCTCCAACTCCTCAACCTCCCACAGCAACCATAAGTGTATCTGCGCCCCAGGCGCGCCAGAACCAGCCCCAAAAACTTTCCATCGCATCCGGTCTTCTTTGGAACAGAGTCTGCGCACCGCAACGCGTTCAAAGAAAACCGCGCAACCCGTCGTCAGTAATTATCTGACCATCTCCGATGGGGCTGGCAAGGGTAAGGAGCGAGTCGGCAGTGACGATGGCAGCAAAGACAAGGACAAGTCCAAGCCCTCAGTCTGGAAATTCGGGAGGAGCGGCCGCCAGTCTGTGACACCTTCTCCTTCCCCCATACCCCCGAGTCCTGTTCCAGATCAAAGTGACAGGCGCGCTGCAGGCTACTTAGGGACCCTGCGGCAGGGATCCTTGTCGTCTCCGGCACTGCATCTGTATTCTCAAGCGCTCCCCTCGCCAAGGTCGCAGCCTGCTATTCCGGCTTCTTCGTCGTCCACTAGCGATGCTCTTGTATCGCCAACTCGCGAGCGAACCAGAAGACCTAGTCTACAACCTGTTCAGCGAAATCTTAGTGACCTGCCTCCAACACCAGCAAGAGAACGCGTCTCGCGCCATCGGGCTACAAAGTCCAACCCCCTCAACGCCGTCACAACGGCTCCCACAGCTCCGATGAGAGTCCCCAGTTCCCCGACGACACCTCGGAGACCAACGCGCGAGCCTCCGCCAACTCCGCCGGACACCCCCACGCCAATGTCAGGATCACGCGGACACATTGCACGCGCATCATCCTCCTCAACGAACGTGTCACAGCTGAAGAGTGCGCCGTTGTCGTCATCCGTTCCTAGCGGAACAAGCGCCATTCGCCCGCGATCACCCTCGCAGCGTCGGGTAGTCACGCCCTTGCGAGGTTTATCTTCCTCGTCCACATCTCACTTGCCTCTTTCCCCGTCGCCTGTACCACGTCCCCGGGAGGTCGGCGCCCGTCGATGGATCCCCCAAGTCGGCGCACGTCGATTGATGCTCCGCGACGCGTGTCCATTGACTCGCCTCGGCGACCGTCGTTCCGGGACGAATCTCCGTCCCCTGGGCCGCGCCGAACACCTTCGCAACAACGGCCCGCATACAACAACCGGCAATTTAACGTTTCCACGACGTCCTTGTCGCCTCCGTCGAATCCGGAACACCGGGATCTTATACGCACCGCGACGTCAATGTTATGCAAGGAGGTGGTGAAGCCTCCGTTGCACATGAGCCGCACCGAGGCGGGGTTGAAGGATTGGGAGGAGGTGGAGATGCGCGTGCGCGCGCTGGCACGGTTGGAGCGTATTTGGGGGAAGAGTGGTATCGGAGGGAGCTCAAGCAACCTCACCCTCAGCACGCCGGCCGGTGTGAGCGTTGGCGGAGAGGAACGGGAGAGACGGTTGTTCACCGAGGCTCTGCGGGATGGCTTTGTGCTTTGCCAGTGCGCCTGCTTTAATTTCATTGCTCTTTGATGTTGGTTTGCTAACAAGTGTTTCCTGTGTATCTAGACTCATGAACAAGCTGCGGTCGGGCTCGATCGTGCGGCCAGACAGTCGAGATGATGGGTTCGTCCGCACGTCAAATATCACCAAATTCTTGGCTGCGTGTTCCTCGTATGGGCTCCCGAACGAGGACTTGTTTCAGCGTGATGACCTCATCGAGGCGACGAGCGAGTCCCTGGCTCGCGTGGCCCGAACCATCATAGCCTTGATCAAGTATGTCGACGCCCCTATCATCGAACGCACGAAATATGTCTCCGGTCAGTCCAACAATAGGAAGGTCAGCAGCCCTACGTCGTCGGTGAGCCCTTACGGCCAGGGCACCTCCCGGACTGCTGCCGCCTCGACGCCGAATTTGAATACGCATGCTCCTCCTGCTTCCCCCACCCCACACGCTCGGCCACGGTGGAGCCCTCCATCCGACTTACCAAGTGTGCGTTCCAACAGCCCGGACGAAAATTCAAGCGCCTCCAGTGGTCTGACACCAACGGCAACAGATGGTAATGGAAATAACCAACAGCAAGCCGTTTCAAACTTGAAGATCGATCGGGAGTTTCCACGAGATAAAGAAACACCACCCATTCTGTCGCCTCCTCCCAAGTCCCCACTCCGCCCCCAATCACCCAAGGTAGAGGATGAGCAGAATGGTTTATTCACTTGGGCAATGAACCATGTCTCTCCTAAATCGGTTGCCAGCTCTACTTCCGCCGCTCCTAATACCTCAGTCAGGGATTCCCTTGATCCTAACCCCCGACAATCGGTCGCCTCGACATCCAGCGCCATGACCCAGACCACTACCACCACAATGATGTCCAGCTTGCTCGACGTCTCTCGCCACAGCTACAACAAGTTTGGGACCATCCGAACGATCAATACCGACGCCACTTCCGAGGCTCCTAGCATAACGCGCACCGAGGGGAGCTTCATCGCAGAGGACATCGCGCGGAAGCGTGAAGCGCCGAAGCTTTACGCTCGTGAGGCTAAGATGAGCGAGAGCTTTATTGACCTTTCTCGTGTGGAGGAGATGGACGAGGCGGGAACGGCTTCTAGGGGTTTGGGTCGGCAATGGGAGAAGCAGCAGCAGCCCCCGCCGCCGGAGGTGCAGCGGGTGGACAAGCCCGCCATTCGGCTCGGGAAAGGCAAGTGGCCTGACGACTTCATGGACGCATTGCCGCCCAAGTCGCCCACCGCCGACCTCCGCTCCTCGTCGCCTGGCGGCGTTTCCCCGCCTCGGAAGCTCGCCATCGTCGGCGCCAACAAGCGCAACGAAAGCGTCGAGTCCTTGCCCCAGTTTCCTAGACGACCTAGCCACCGGGCGCGGCACAGTATCGACTCTCCCGTCCTCCTCCCGAAGGACTCGCTCATGCGGCGCGATAGCAGTCCGGACAGTGGCGTTTCAGCGGGAAGCAGGGTCGTGGCGCGTCGGCCCAGCGCCAAGCCCATCGAAGTGGGTCGCTCGTCCCCCGGAGCGACTCGCGGGAGCACAGCAACGACTCGTTGGTTCCTTTCCCTCGGACTGCATCGGGCGAGCACTCTCCCGTTAGCTCGTCGCCGCCTGACCGGGCGACTTCTCCGCTTAGCGATAGGCCTCGGCTTCATCGGGGGCGCTTCCAAAGTGACGTCGAGGGCACCAGCAGGCGGCGGCCGCGGCCAGCTCGTACGACGAGCTGGGCGCCAAGCCGTCGCGCTCGAGGTTTGAGAGCATGATGAATCTCGGCGTCGCGTCCGGCAACACCAGCGCGAGCGACCTCCTGACGCGGGATTCGTTGGATGGCAGCTTTGTGCGGCAGGCCTTGATCATACGAGAAGAGGGGAAGCCACCGACCCACTTCGTAAGTGCAAAAGGCTTCTTATACGGTTACGGCATGCTTACAAAGTTCTCTTGCAGCAACTGGGCAACTGCATTGGACGAGGGCAGTTCGGGTCCGTGTATCGGGCCCTAAACCTGAACACTGGCCAAATGGTGGCTGTCAAGCGCATACGGCTGGAAGGTCTGAAGGAGGAGGAGGTTACCACTCTCATGCGGGAGGTCGATCTCGTTAAGAGCCTTTCGCACCCGAGTATCGTTAAATACGAAGGCATGGCGCGAGACCAAGATACTCTTAGCATTGTTCTGGAGTGCGTCCAATTACCTCTTATGTGCGATTCCCATCTAACTCCTCCCTAGGTACGCGGAGAACGGCTCGCTTGGGCAAACCTTGAAGGCCTTTGGGAAGCTAAACGAGCGGCTCGTCGCCAGCTACGTCGTTAAGATTCTCGAGGGGCTACACTATCTCCATTCGAGCGATGTTGTCCATTGCGATCTTAAGGCAGCCAACATTTTAACGACCAAGAACGGCAATGTCAAGCTTTCCGATTTTGGTGTTTCCCTCAACCTCCGGGCCATGGAGCGCGAGATCAAGGACGTGGCGGGCACTCCCAATTGGATGGCGCCCGAGGTCATCGAGCTCAAAGGTGCCTCGCCCAAGTCGGATATCTGGTCGTTGGCGTGCACTGTCGTCGAGCTCCTGACCGGACGACCCCCTTATGCCGAGATTGCGAACAGCATGTCGGGTATGCATTTTCCCTTTTTTGGTCATGTCTTGGGTGCTAACGCGATTTTTCAGTCATGTTCCGCATTGTCGAGGACGATATGCCTCCTTTGCCTGAGGGTTGTTCACCCTTGCTGGAGGATTTCTTAACGCAGTGCTTCGACAAAGATCCGAAGAAGCGACCCAGTGCCGAGTTACTGTGCGAACATCAGTGGCTTAAAAAGAACTGGGGTGCACACAAGGTACGGTTCCTGCAAAGTAGATTCAGCGGTGCCTGACTGCTCTCTCTCGCAGGAGTTACGTCCGCAAGACAGCATTCCTTTCCTCCGGCGTGTTAGCGCCGACTTGCAAAAGTCGGAAGCAGTCCGCTTTCTTGCGCAGATTGACAATATGCCCGAGTCACCAATAGAAGGCGAAGAACAGCACATTAGCAGTTCACCACCCGGTCGCCGAATCTCCCTTTCCACTCGTCCTATGGACCAGGATATTTCCCCTCGCGAACATTCGTTCGTCAAAACTACTTTCAGTAAACGTACGTTGGATTCATTTCTTCAGTACATTTGACTTAACTGCTATCCTCCTTTAGCTATGGTGTGCCGCGTCTGCCTCCTGAACGTCAAGAAGAGTGCCGTACTCTGTGAACAGTGCAGTTTAATTGCTCACTCCAAATGCGCTGTCAACGCGCCTCCTACTTGTGACCTCCGCGCTCAGCTTCTGCTGTATGCTCAGTACGCCGAGAAGGGGAATCCGGGGAGCGCGTATTCCAATCCACTGGACGTCTTTGGCGAACCTCATCCCATGAGCCCCGCGTCGGAGGTTGCGTATGTCTCGCACACGCCTCGGACGAGCCTTGATGGTATGGCTCCACCTCCGGGGCATCATGGATTAGCTCCTGTGACCCCTCCGACTGCCTTCAAGTTTATGGCTGCCTTCAAGCGGTCGAGGTCTAATCTGTCTCCAGAGCCTCCGAACGACTACGCATCCTCGTCGGCCTCTGTTCCGCAGGTGCCTCCTAAAGACAACGTCCAAAAGAAGCTCCGGAAGGATCCCAAGGACCGTCCTCAGTCCGTCAAGAGCACCAGCACAACCGCCAACACAGCTAGTATGCGGAGCGGCGAGAGCATTACGAGCCGAGCTAACCCGAAGTCTTTGGATGAGATGCGGACCGCTGACATGCAGCGGAAGCGGTCACGACTCAACTCAAAGTCGGCGGTGTCGGAGACGACTGTAGACCTCGACGCATCTATCAGCATTCCCGGCGGTCTGCCACCTGAGCAGAAGAAGCACTCTAAATCGCGTTCCAGTAACTGCATCGTGCAGTAATTTATATCATTCTTTTTTGTCCTCTGCATATCTCACTTTCGTTATTCATCTCATTTTCCATGTATCTGTACTCTCTCTCCCCTCCTACATACATAGCTCGTTTTGAACCTTGCAAACTTTTTATCGCATTACATCTCAACCTACTGTACCTACTATATTGCACTACCTACATCCATCCATACACGTCTGCTTACTTAGTCTAACCGGTGGGCATCGTCGCATTTCTCCCAACACTCCCGAGAAATAAAATTCCAATTTCGTGGAAGGGAGAGCGTTTGGAGATACCGACAGCTTACCAGTAAGTTACCACAAAGGCTAGTAGTTCAAACATAATCACACCTCAGTGGCATGAGGTATCTGGCAAATTCGACATGTCTATGGTACTTGGGAAGCGTGGAAGAACGCAGCTTACCGCAACCACAGTCGTGTTGTGGGCTTTGAGCTTGGCTCGAAGCGCTTCTGCCATTTTATCTTGACCAGGGAAACTACCGTTTTGCAGTGACTCGGTAATGACATCCTGCTGCAGATGCAGGCGCTCAAGACACGAGAGACTCCGGTAGTCGAGTCCTCGGGCAACATCTTCGAGAACCATGGTCCCGCCGGAATATCGACCCGCCTCAATGTACAGGTCCTCGAGGGGCGTTGGCAGGACCTTGAATATAGCGGTTGCTAACTCGGGATTGACCTCAAATGTCAGTTCCAGTCGTTTGAGAGCGGTGAAGGATGCCAGGAACGGGACAAGAGCGCTGTACGCGTTTGTAATACGCAAGGTCTGGATGTTGGCGGCGACGAGGGGTAAACTCCCATAAAGGCCGATCAGTGTTAGGCTGGCGATTGCATGCTGCTGTTCGAGTTCCAGGCACTCCAATGTGTTGGCAGACTTGCGAAACAACTCCTCGATGACCGCAGGGTGAATGTGGGTGTGCATCGTTTGGAAAAAGCGGAGGCGGAAGGCGAAATCGGATGCCCCCTCCTCCGAGACAATGCAGTTGCTCACAACGAGCTCTGTGAGATCTAGAATGGAGCTTAAAAGTTATCGTTAAAATCGAGAATGCCATGCTGACCCTTCAGTTCCGGTAAAGCGAGACATACTGCGGAGATGGGCTCGAAGAACACCAGGTCAAGTGTCCGAAGCCCAACTGTCTTGCTCAAGACGAGTTGCAAAACAAGATCTCCCAGCCCACGGCCGCTTATTGACAACCCAAAAGTCGTGTATCGACCAGCTGCGGCGCTGTTTATCCATCGCCATGTGCGGGAAGGATCCTTCAGAGACACGTAGCGCCACAGGAGCATCTGGGAGGGCGTAGCCCATGCCTTGCACACGAGCGCCGTGTTGCACAGATGTCCATACTCGCGTTCTGGTTTACAATAGCGACGGACGTCGTATGCCCTTACACTGAGCTCCAATATACGGAAAACTAGCTCGGGCGCTAAATCTTGAATGGTGGACATGGTCGAAGGTTTGAGGAATCAACTGAATGATCATACAAGGCGGCTAAGACGGAATGCATTGAAAATGCAATCCGCCATGACAATCGAATCGTAGGAAGGGCTATGTAAATTGAGAGAGGTACGAGCGGAATAAATCTCAGAGAATACGCTTCAAAGTTCGGATGTCCAATTAGGCGAAGCGCCCGGTAAATATCGGTCCGAGTCGAGCCAGTTCACGTGCACCTACCCACTCCTGGAACAAACTCATTCGCATGGATACAGCTCAGAAGACCTGGTCAAGACCAAGGTAGAACGGTCGCAAAATGGTTACTGCGTTGCTTTCCGAAGACCAGGGTAGGACTATAGCCGGCCAAAGGTTACTTAACACGACGGGAACGGATCAGCAGAATTCGACACGGTTACTCAACACGGCGCACGTCCCTATCCAACCTCAGGCTCCCTATCGGGAACTTGAAAAAACAATATTCTTCTATCGAGAAGAGCATTGCCCGGAGGTCGGTCTTTTGGATAAGGATTGATAGGTTGCCTTCATTTGAATTCGACTTCATCGAGACAGGTTCAAAAGATTGTACTAGATGAGCATCGTCAGCTGTTTGTTCACTTGATGAAGAAAACTCATGCCAGGCAACCTCTCTCGAAAACACTTTCACCGAGGTGTCCAAACTTAGAATAACCTCGGTCATTTACTGGGAATCTCATTCAATAGACGATTCAACCAACCATTCCCTAAAGAGAGACTTTGGACAAGGTCAGGCCCCTGAGAAATCTTATCGACTGCCTTATCGGTCGACTTCTCTTCTTTTTTATCTTCAAAAAAAACTTGTGTACATCGTGCTCATTTTATCACATTTATCATCGTGGTCTTGGTGTCAGCTGTTGGTCACTTTTTGTGTTCCATATGCTCTTACCTATCCCATCCAAGTATACATATAGACGATGTAGTCAACGCAAACCGTAGGTGCTGCATCTGCCCTGAACCAGAGATGGTTTCTTTTTATCTGGCCCGTATTGCGTCTATCGCGTCTGCCTTTCTCTTCGTTACCCGTGCCAATTCTGTGCCGACCAATGTAACGGCGCTGGATGGTCTAAGCCAGGAAGCCCGAGGTATCTTGGCACGGGCTACACCTGCTGCACCACACTGGGTGGTCTACGGCGACAAGTTTGTCTCTGGGACGACTGGACCGCCTGCAGTATCTGCCGTCACGGTTTGAAGCCTCATACTTCACTTGATGTTCAATTTACGCTGGTCGACAGGGGTTTAACGTCTTGTCCGTTGTTCTATATCTGATTAAACGCTCAAACTCAGTGATCCAGCGTTCTTTCCTTTCTTCTTACCGAAGGAGCTTGGGACAAGGTGGGGTCCACTTACATGGCGCATTGTTCGGAATTAATCTTCGCGTATTTCAAGGCTTATGAATGGACCACATATACCGACGCCCAACGCGCAACCATCAAAGCCCAATACGCAGCCGCAGGAATCAAACTCATGGTTTCCGCGTTCGGGTCGTCGGATGTCCCTACGTCCTCTGGCGTGAATCCGATTACTATGGTGTTGATCCCTGCTTTTTTTGTCGCTGCCCAATCTTGACCAATTCCATAAGGCAACCACCATGGCGAACTGGGTAATTCAGTATAACCTGGATGGTATTGATGTGGATTACGAGGTAATATTTGATCCTGTCTTCAATGGTACACACGGGTTGACTTCATGGCAGGACTTTGGCGCATTTGATGCCGGAGATGGAAAAGCGGAGGTAAATCATGCCTGTTGATTGACCGTTTTTGTTCTAATACCGGTGAACAGGCGTGGCTCATTAGCTTTACGACTCAACTTCGCACCATCCTTCCTCAGGGCACATATATTATCACTCATGCCCGTGTGTCTCCCATATATCTACAAAAGCACACCCAAACTTAGTCATAATCACAGCCGTCGCGCCTTGGTAATTTGGCGCAGTTATTTCGACCTCCCTTGTTCAACATGTCTTTCAGGTTCTCCCCGAATGTATGGGGAGGAGGTGGTTACCTGAAAGTCCACGCCAGCGTCGGCAGTCTGATTGATTGGTACAACGTTCAAGTGAGTTTTCCCTTTTTTCGACAAAATGAGAGCTGAAAAAATGAATCGTTTCAAGTTTTATAATCGTAGGCGAAGTCCAACAGTGCATTCGTGCTGTGTAAACTAATCCATTTTTCAGAGGGAACGTCCGAGTACACTACCTGCGCGAATCTCTTGACTACGTCCTCCTCGACCTGGCCCAAAACCGCTGTCTTTCAAATTGCCTCCAGTGGTGTACCGCTCTCGAAGATTGTCATCGGAAAGCCTGCAGGAACCGGGGATGCCAATAACGGCTTCATATCAGCTTCGACTTTGGCTACATGCTTGGCGACGGCTAAGAATCAGGGATGGAGTAAGTTTTCCCTTTTCTTTTCGCCATGTGACTCACCAAGTGAACCCGCACAGCCGGTGGTGCCATGGTTTGGGAGGTACACAATTCAAGTCTATTCTGACTCGGATTCTTTCTTACAAGGTTTTTAGTGGCCTGATGCAGCGGCATCCTGGATCCAGACTGTTCGGGCTTCGTCCTGGCCTGTCTGATGTATTACTTGCGATGTTTTTCTGGGTTTATTGTCAATAACGATGTCGTGTTCTGATGTATAAGTAAAATTGGTTCGGCGAATATTTCGATGGGTGCAAGTGTCAACCATGAAATTATCAGAAATTGACTCAGTGCATTGAAGGCATCCATTTGTAAACTACGTCAGATTGGATTTGACACCGTTTTCAACTCGGAACTTCCCGGGTGGTTGTTGACTCCTGTTTCGGACTCCGGTGCCAGCCGACCGGAGCCAAGGTTTCGCCAACCACCAACCGTCCTTGCAGATACGCAGAGGATATGATAGGACCCAAGCAATCTACTTGCTAATTATATTGCAGGGGATAGAACTGCGCTCGTGATAGGTTCGATACAGCAGTCCGACTGAGTAAGTCCAATAGCAACAGGAACCGTTCGGAACCGTGGCATGAGAGGTGAGAGGGACGAATTGGTAAACACAAAAGAGACTTATTCTGCATCTCTAGGTTATCGTGATCAACTGACACCATGTGAAAGCGCTATCAAATAGCAAGCTGGAGGTGGAGCCAACTATAAAAAGGATTCCGAAAAGCCACGAGGTTTTTCAGTGGTTTTTCCCGCGTCTTCTTCGTTTTCGTTTTTGATCGGCGACACCATATACAACGACTGTTATTGACAATCAGGCGCCGGCATCATTTGTGTCCATGCGGTTGGTTCTGCCTGCCCCAACCGTCGAGCAATGGAAGCCTCTTCGTCGGTATAGTTTGTTCGGGGACGGTGAGCAATTCTTGGTTCATTCAATGAGCCAGGTCGTATTGTATATTTTTCGGAACATCCCACCCACATTTTTAGCTCACTTGATCATTCCAAAGCTGCGCACTTCTTCTTGAACGCCGTCCCTTCATCACCCTGAGGTAGGTTTTTGGTTAAAAAAGTAACTCTTGACCGATAGCCACAGGGTATGGGATGCCGAATGCAGCCGAGTTTTGAACCATAAGTGCGCCGTTGCAGAGAACCATGTCTAATTCTCGTTATCTCGCGTTTACTAGCCAAACCGTCGGAAAACTTTCATCGTGACCGCCTCTGCTGATCTTCCGATGGTTATTCCGGCTATCTTATCGACGTGCGTATCGTCGTATAAACTTCTATCAGAGCATACTGAAAAGACCGTTGCAGTTCAAGTGGCCGACTTATACGTGTCTCACGCGGCCTTTGTGTCTGCAATTGTCAACGTTCCTCTTCTTACCACGGAACAGAGTGACCATATGCTTCAACTGCATCTGCATTCTTTCCTCCCACTGGGACGGTATAAATGAGAATGCTTCAGGTGGTCGCAATCTGAGCGTGAGCGATTGAGATGGTGTCTTTATCCCTAGCTCGTATCATCTCCATCTCTTCCGCTTTCCTTTGCTTCGCTCGTGTCACTGTCAGCGCTGTACCGGTCAATGCGACGATATTCGACGGACTTGACCAGCAAGCTCGCGATATCTTAGTCCGAGCTACTCCTGTTGCACCCCACTGGGTGATATATAGCGATCAGTTCGTCTCCGGCACAACTGGACCACCTGCAGTATCTGCCGTCACGGTAGGAATATATTCTGAGAGGCGACAGGCCTCGATCGGTATACTAATTTCTGATTGTGCTTTGAATCAAGGGCTTCAATGTTTTCGCCCTTTCGTTTCTCCTCACGGAAGGGGCCTTCGACAAGGTGGATTGTATCCTCTTGAGTGCACTTTGAACCTGATCGTGTTCCGAGGCTTTCGAGTGGACGACCTTGACAGATGCTCAAAGGGCATCTGTCAAAGCCCAGTACAATGCCGCAGGGATTAAACTCGTAGTTTCCGTATTTGGATCCACCGACGTCCCTACGTCCTCTGGCGTGAATCCTGTCACTATGGTGACTGGTCCAGTTGATCCTGATTTTATTCCTACCTGATATTGATTGGTCTCATTCAGGCAACGACTATGGCGAACTGGGTGAAGCAGTTCAACCTGGATGGTATTGATGTCGATTACGAGGTCATTGAAGCGACTTTTGCCTCAGGTGATAATCTAACGGGCATACAAAGGATTTTAATGCTTTCGATGCTGGAGATGGCAAAGCCGAGGTAAATTAACAGAATAAATATCAGTTTTGGGTGTTTACATAGCTCCCAGGCTTGGCTCATAAGCTTCACCACTCAACTCCGCACTATACTTCCTCAGGGAACGTACATTCTTACTCACGCTCGTATGTTGCCGAATAGTAATATACAAGATCTATCTCACGATATTTTCCAGCCGTCGCACCTTGGTATTGGCCCTATCTGGCTCTCGTGGACACACATCTAAAGACTTTTAGGTTCTCTCCCAGTATTTGGGGCGGAGGCGGCTATTTGAAAGTTCACGCCAGCGTCGGTAATTTGATTGACTGGTACAACGTTCAGGTGAGTCTTTTTCTCCTTCGAAAATCCCGTTTGCTTAATATTTGCACCTCAAGTTTTACAACCGTAGGTGCATTTGATCAACAAAAGCCATGATTGAAGCATTGTCTGTAGAGGGAGCGACCGAGTACACGACATGCGCCAACCTTTTGACCACAAGCTCGAATACTTGGCCAAAAACTGCCCTTTTTCAAATCGCCGCCAGTGGTGTACCTCTTTCGAAACTCGTGATTGGGAAGCCGGGTACCACAAATGCGGCCAGTAATGGATTCATGTCAACTTCGACTTTAGCTTCATGTCTGGCGCAAGCTAAAAGTCAGGGTTGGAGTGAGTGGCTCGTTCCATATGTCGAGAGCTTGAACTCAAACTTCAAATGGTTCACAGATGCAGGTGCGATGGTTTGGGAGGCAAGTGCTGTGTCTGAGCTTCCAACGTATTTCCTAATCTGTTTCTAATCAAGTATCCCGGCGCAGCCGCAGCATGGATTACAGCTGTGCGCGCTCAATCTTTCCCGGTCTAGGGTCTTCGTTTTCTTCTTCGTTTCTCTATGTATTTTGGGCCAATAAAGATGATATATCAATGATTTTACACTGCGCTATGAATATTTGAATAGGACCATTTGGACCAGGAATCCAGAATTGAACATCGTCACGTGCATCGAGTTCAACTTCGCTTTCACTTCGGTATTTCGTTACACTGGAGCACGGCAACTGAATGAAGTAGCTGAGCCCGACAAAGCGAACGTAGCCTTCACGGTTTCTCCTGCTGCCCACATTCCTTGGGAACCATGAGTTCCAAAAGTCATCGTGGGCATGATAAAAGTACGAACCAAGTCCGGCCATAGCCAGGCTGGCTAGGAACAATAGAAAGTTGAAAAGTTTGAAGTACCATCGACCAGAAAAAAGCCCCTGAAAATAATCCATCAACACGCAACAGTTTCGGTGAATGACTACACTTGCTCTCTTCCATCTGGACCACTGGTTCCACGAGTCAATACGCCGATAACAGCCCTCCTTAACGTCGTAAGGTTTATCCGCTACCATGGCGTCGCTGATCACGTCATAACCAAAGCGAAGGAGCGGGGGAAACGTATACGTGAATTGCATAACACCAATCGCCCCGATTAATCCGTTTATTGTTTGGATTTGAGGAATCGCCGATCCGATAATGAAGGCTGCCCAAGACATGGATGATAGAGCTTCCACTCAAAAAGAGCACCATACCCAACGACCAGTATAAACAAACCATCGCTATTAATCATTGATTAATCGCAGACTCAACGTGGTAAGCAGTAAATCGGAAAACTTACTCGACCATATGTATCTTCCTTTTGTGCTAAGCAGCGGTGGCCCATCATACCAATCTTCGATTATGTTGTGGTAGACAACCTCTGCGATTTGAGTGAGTTTATTTTTACAAGTTCTAAATGAATGAGCCGTACTTATGCCGATGTTTCCGTAGAGGCCTGCCGCGATAATACCTACAGGTATTCCATAATAACTTTAGCTGGGCCCGACGGGGGAAAAGTGGCTTACCTGAGACAAGGGATAGAACATTTCCTGTGCAAAAATTAAGAAAAACTGGTTTGCATGCATAAATGTGGATCATATTACCGAATGTCTGCCATGCATAGCGAGAAACTCCTTGGTAGGCCAATGGCAGAACGAATTGGCCCTGTTGCGACTAGGCACTTTTTCAAAATCGAGTAAGTGAAGGAAATGAAAAAGTAACACACGTAAACGAAAGCGCCATAGACCAGATAGGCAGAAAATATCAGGGATTGCGCGAGGATCTGTTAAGAGGCAATGAACAATCATGCATACTCATTCTGCATATGAAAATCGAACCATTCCCTTCCAAAAGTCCATTGGTCGCCTCATTTCACTCATTATCTCGGGGAAGATCATAGCTCCTCCATACGCATAAACCTGGGTCGCCAATTCAAGCTGCGGGTCGCGGATAACTGCAGAAATATCGCACCATGTTCATGATCCCATTGACCTATGAACGAATTTAATCAGGTTAGCATACGCTGTTGGGATCATCAACATTTTCAAACCTGGGAAAAGAGCGGAATCTTTGCAAATAGTTCGGTCTGGACCGGTCCCTCTTGTTCGCCAAGCGAAGAAAAAGCTGCCGCAAAATTTGGTGGACTATGCGCCACGAACCCCATAGAAGTAAATATGAGGAGAAGATTAAGCCTATTACTTGAGGTTAAAAAGTAGCTGATGAAACGAGGGATACCAACCATACTGCGCCATTTGCAAGCCACGCGTAACCCTGAGTTTGAATTAAACGCGTCATCTGTTGTTCCTGGGGTTTGAAAACCTACTTTAAGTGTACGTATCTGACCGATGACCATACCAATTAAGGCCCATATCACGATGCAGACCGAAAAACAAATCTGGCATAATTTTGGTATCAAATTGGAACTCTGAGATGAGTGGTAACGTACATGGTGTTTTGCTATTTGGACGAGGGCCTGAGCGTTGGCCAAGCAGATTATCCCAACCTATCGAAGGAATCAATGGCAAGAATCGTGAAGTCTCAATGTTACCCACAATGACAACCAATTGAACACTCTGAAGGACGGTTGAGACCCGTCTGGCTCGTGTACCAAAAATGCGCTCGACAATATCGGCATAACTCATGATAGGCTTGACTCCCGTTTAGCGTTCAAGTGGTCAATTGCAAGGACGACGACGCACATATCGCAACGAGTCCAGTCGAATAAACAACCGCCACAGCAAAGCCCCGTATACAATGCAATCAGGCCCACTGTGGCCCAGAAAGCGATCAGAATACGGTAAATACCGTTGAGAATTTTGCTCAACTAAAAAAGTAGAGGATAATTCCTGGAAGATATTATTTCAATCCAGCCGAGGTTTATGATAATTAATTATAATTCCGACTCACCTGGGACCCATCCGACTTGGCTGATCGCAAAGGGTGCGTTAAACGGACCGAGGACGTCCGTGGTGATCAGATAGAACACTGAGGACCATGACGCCAACCTCAGAGCGCGTGAAGCCGTTGCCCTCTCCGACAACGGGACTTCGCGATGACTTTCGAGATGGGGTGTAGCATCGATGTTAACGTTGGGCCCTTTGTGGCCGAGAGTCTGTCCACTAAGCTGTTGGCGAAGCGGTCTCCATAGCTGGCCGACTTCTCCTCCTCGCTTCTCTGGAGCGCTGCAAAATACAGATAAGCCTCGAAGGGGACAGGGGTCTGCGTAGATCCAACGGGGCCTTCTTGGGACACTTGTTCAGGTGTCTGTTCACGCTTCTCGTCAGAAAGTTTCTCGTTTGTAATAGTCATATCAGTGGTTATGGGTCAAGAGCAGAAGTCAAGCTGTCGTTCAGATTGGACCATTACCCACACGATTCGTGAATAAGTTTCCGGTCGCTATTTGCCGCAAAGAAGCAAACGACCCCCGAGACATGAGAGAAATCTTTCAACTTGAGTATGCATGAGAAAGTAACGGTAAGCCGTCCGCGTATCGAGCTTCAAAGATCGACAATTGTTGATAAAGAGCACCATAAGTTACACGGTGAATGCCAAGACAAGGGTCCTGCCTCGAGGCAAGCAGGATCAAGAGATCAAAATCGTTCAAACTCCGCTCGACCACAACGCCTGATCCAAATCGAGTAATTCGTCGTCCAGGCTATCGGATTGCCGACTCTCGACGAGCGGAATTCATGGAATGTCTAATGGTGAATCGGAGAGACACAACTTGGTCGCATCATCGTCATGTTACTAAGCAAAGGTAAGCAGTCCATTGTCCATTATGTCCGAGTCCGTGGGATCTATGTACATCCTCTCGTCAATCCTCCGACAAGTAAAGTCTCTAGAATCCGCGTTAAAAAAATTAAATATGAGTTAGGAACACCTGCTTACGACCGGTATTACGGGGAAATCGTCGTTAACAGCGTTATAAATGTCGATATCTCCCACGAACTCAAGTGCATTCCTACGGGGATCGAATGCAATATGAAGAAAATTTTGAGTACGGGCAGGATCGGCATATCGTGCTGTGAGTCGTGTACAAAAGCTTAAAAGAGGCTGGGGGCCACGAAGCAAGACAATTCACCTTTGAGCTCTTTCGTCTTGGAATCGACGGACCAAACCGCAGACCGCATGGAAGCTTTGTCCGAGATGGTGGCAGGACGTGCTGGAAACGTAAGAATCAGAATAAAATCACGACTCTGGGAAACTAGAAACCTTGATTCACGTTGGACACCCCTCTAAGTCTCACTCGAATATAAATTCGGCAAAGACTCGACGATAATTTCCACTTACGGGAGATCACGAGGAGCAAGGCTACTCGAAAACGCTCCTGAATACATAGGCGCACTAAGCGAGTTCGACTCAACAGCAATCTCAAACGGTTCTCCGCTAGTGACTGCTTGGATGCGTAAATCTTGTCCAGGGTCGGCATCAATATTTATACTGATTCTAAAACCAAATTAATGTAGCACAGAGAAGCGAGACAGAAATAACGTGCATCGGGGTTGAATTCCTGACATATCCAAGAGAGCTACCATTGCCAGCAAAGACCTGGATCCGACTAGACCGACCATATAATTGCCTGAGTGCGGGGCAATGAGTGAAATACATGGTGATTAGCCAGGTGGTGACCTACGGGCGGGGTGAGTGTGATGGCCGTGCACTGGTCGTCCCGGAAGCTGCCCACAAATTACCTTCAGGATCAAGCAGCTAAATATTACTGGTTCATGGACCATTCGTACCTGTTGCACGCTTAAGAAACCGTGGCGGAAGCGGAGGCAAGCCACGCTTCAGTCGAGAGGCGTTGGTTTCTTTCCCCAGAGCAGGATAAATTTCCGCGAGGAGAAAGACAAGTCCAACGAATGTAAGGAATTTGAAGTACATCCAGCGCTTGTGTAGTGGTTGACTGGCAGAAGGAATGGCAAGCACGGAGGACTCGTGGCGAGTGTCGGCCAAAACAAACCGTTCTTTGTCAAACATCGTATCGGAGCTTCGTTTCTTTTGGTCCCAGCCAATAAAGAAACAGCGGGCACACAACAGCCACCGGAAGATGACCGTTTTGTCCTCGGCGTGGCGAGTATCGGCCAAAACAAACCGTTCTTTGTCAAACATCGTATCGGAGCTCATTTCTTTTGGTCCAGCCAATAAAGAAACAGCCGACACACGGAAGATGACCATTTTGTCCTCGGAATTCACTGCCAAAACCTTGCTGAGTCTAAATTTGACAACATGAGGAGAAAACGAGGTGACAGGAACTATCATCCAAACGAAACAAAGGCATCGATAAAAACCAAAATAGTCTGAATAGTCCCGCAAATTGTCTTCTTGTTGGATGCACAGAGATGCCGGAGTGGCAGACTGCCAGCTCGTTTCAAGGGTGAGATATCTAGAGCGTTTCGATATAGTACAGTCCAAAAGGTGAAGTGTTTGGAGGTGTGGCGCCTCGGTGACCCGGACCGATACTCCGAAGTCCGCGAACGTCGTTTCCAGCACCAGCACAGGCGTCCACTTGACCTCCGCAAACAATTCAAGCCAGAAAATGTACCTGCGAGCCGCGCATGCAGAGCTCCACATCCCGACGCTGCGAGATTTCATCAAGAAGAATCCTCTGGGCATTTTCACCACCGCGATTGCCCACCCTGCTTACCCTTTGATACAATGCTCTCACATCCCATTCATCCTTGACGTTGACGACTCTAGCGAAACCGAGCTCGGATGTTACGGGTCATATGGCCCGTGCCAACCCGCACGCCAAAGCACTCATGGACACCGCCAAGCTGACCCGGGCTCGCCGCTGAAAGAAGAAGTGATGATCCTCTTCAACGGGCCGCACCACTACACGACGCCCAAGTTCTACACCGCGACCAAACCAACGACGGGCAAGGTCGTGCCGACGTGGAACTACGCCGCCGTGCAGGCGTATGGCGAGGTGACGATCCACCTCGACACGGATCCGGCGTCGGATAGCGCGGCTTTCCTGCGCAAGCAGGTTCATGATCTCTCTGTTCATGCGGAGACGGAGGTCATGGGCTATCCCCGGGCCTGGACGCCTGCAGATGCGCCTGACAGCTATATTGCATTGATGGCCAAGGCGATCGTGGCCGTAGAAATCAAAATTACGCGGTTGGAGGGCAAGTTTAAGATGAGCCAGGAGTTGGGAGTGGAGGATCGGAAGGGCGTTGTGAGTGGTTTTACGGCGCTGGAGACGGACACAGGAGGGAGATTGCGCAACTAGTAGAAGCGAGGGGAAATAAGTGAAAGTTGAAGCCCGAATCAACTCCGTGAGTGAAGGATTTATTTCAGTGTTTTTTGAACAAGAAAATGTCGTCAGATCCAGCATGGACATTCAAATATTCAAGTTCGATTGGATATGTAATGTATGTACTCGATAAGTAATGTACTTGCCGTCGTGTAAATTCGGCGCGAATATGTATGCTCATTTTTGAAGGTCCCGGGCTATTCTCTCGAGTAACCCCTCGATTCTCTCTTGCCTTGCCTCCATCTTCTCGAGTCGCTGCATCCATTCGACATCTTTCTTTTCTTCCACATCCTCGGCGGTGGGGAGCGACGCGCTACGGTCGTCAGGACTACCAGAGAAAGGATCATCCGCTCCAGCGCCCGTTGGGAAAAGCATTCTGGGTCCTTCCGAACTCGGCCGCCGATGTCCAAATTGCCCGTGGCTATGACCACTCTGCCCTTGGGCATGACCGGGTTGGACGTGCACGGAGGAGAGTCGCCGGCGATATGCTGGTCCGTAGCTGACACCAGCAGGTGGAGGTGCGGGCCAGAAGACGGAACAGGTGTTGAATTATGTTGAACCGTAGGGACAGAGTCTTCAGGGATTCCGCCATCATCGACCACTAAGGGCTGGAATATTTGAGCAAGGGGGCTGGTAAAGGTCTGCGCCGCATCAGCCCCGCGATGCATAAGAGATGTGACTCGATTTCTTGCGCCAGGCACGGGAATGTGACGAGGAGGAGAAGAAGAAGATGGTTCTGCGGATGCGCAGCTGGCTGCTGCTGCTGTGGCCGTGTTGAAGATGAATACGGTGACATGCGCCTCTGACGGAGCTTGAATGCATCGCCATTGGTGGAGACTTCATCTGTTGCAAGGGCGCTTTCATTGAGATCATCTTGGATCTCGAACACCTAAATACGTGTTCAGAATTCTTTTACTATAGAGTCGAAAGAACACGAACTATATCAATGTCGCTATGGTACGATTCAGAACAGTACTTTCAGCGGGAAACACAGAATAAGCTCACCTATCGGAGCCGGCGAGACCTTCGAATAAGTCTAGTACACCCAATTAGCAACAAACTGATATCGAGTGTTGACCAAGAACGGACTAAGTAGTTTAAAGCGTCGAGGAAGGGTTTCCAGCATCCTCTCCGTAACAACAGTCAGAGTCTCATAAATGTTTGCAGTCCCATTCTTTTTAGCTTGACGCTCATATAATGAAATCAATAAAAGGATAGGGAAGCTTGTGATTCTGGAAGGAACTTTAGAACCGTGATAGTCTTCTTCCCTTCAATCGCGTACCTGATCATAAATACGTTGACCTAAAACGGGAGTTAAGGAAGGGGTCTAAATTTAATAAAGAGCGTGTTCTTACCTTGTGAAACCATCTTGGCGAAAGAATATAACTAGCAGGTAACATCACACACAGTGCAATCAAGTTGACGGGAGGTTGGTAAGAGAACAACGAATCCGCTTTTACCCTGTGCTGGTCGATTACTAAAAGCTCCACGTATAGCAAAGACTACTAGCCCTTCGATCGTGGATACGGCTTTCCTGAACATAGCCTGAAATCATTGGTATAAAGGACGGCACTGTAATGAATGAAAAGGCAAACCTCGGCAGCAGCATCTTCGTTAATGGTGGCAAACGTGTTGGATAAAATCTTTTAAGACGTCGGCGAAAAATTAATAAACTACGCGGAAGGAAGTCGGGAAATGACGCACAGACACGAGAACTACGTGACACAGAAAGTCAGCAAAGTCGTGGGCACGGTCGGAAGAACTAACCTGTGAGTAACAGTGTGTTTGACAAACACGCATATGTCACCATCTACGAGAGTCAGTGCTTATCAGGATATTCAGTGAAAAAAACGGACCAGAACAGGGCCGAATATGGGATGGAAATGAGCTAAACACATTTCAATGGATGGTAACGGCCGGATGGGTGATTTCACTAACAAGATCGGTCAAAACCACTTGCATCGAGTCCGAACCATAAGTCCAGCATCCACCACCCGATTTGGGATGCGCTATACCTGAAAGATTGGGTTAATCATGAATTCATCGAATTTGACTTGAATGCTCACCCTGCTTCATTGCGGCTCAATCTATGCATCCGAAATTAAGAACTCAAAAAAAAGGACTCGGGAAAGGAAGAACAACGCACGTCCAGAGAGCATAGAGAAAGCCACAAAAACAAAATGCGGCAATCATCATCAAGATAAGAAACTGCATGATCATCGCGCGAAGGGACAAGACCATGAGATTGTTTTTCAGAGTTACAAAAGCCAGCCTGCATGATATTGATCATGATGATTGTTTAGGAGGAAAGGAGCTTACCGAGGGAACATGAGACATGCGATCATGGCCAAGGAATCCAAGCCCATCGCGCGAGCCCATGCATCTGCAGCATGTCAATCACCGAAGACGAATTATTGGAGTCACACGTACGGTCGTGATATACACCATAAATCCGTAGGAACGCATAGAAGCAGTAGGTTGCAACTATACGTGGGTGAGATATATATATATATATATGCATGTAAACCTCAGCTCACCGAAAACCATATCAAAACCATTCTGTGATGGACTCAACAGGGCTCACAGTGACGGATGGAAGAGTGACCTACCCAAGTTCCCTTGAAATAAACTGTAAAGTATGAGAAGCGATTGCGGCGAGGAAAAGTTCATTACCCCTGATTCCGTGCTCTTGCATCGCAGCCACCTTTTCAAGGGTAAAGCCTAGCGCGTAGATCATGAAAAGCACCTCAGTGAAATTGATGCGTTTAAGCTCATTCATCTCGGTAGCGGCGATGAAGAGTATGAATAAAATTAAGAAGCTAGCGTGGAATATGAGTAGAATTCCAAATTTATACGCCTTGATTTACTTGGAGTATTCCAAAACGGAGCGAATGGCAGGGACTTTGAGACTGTGTGGTGGTTGGTGAAGGATAACAGGGAAATGCAAGTAGCCAACCGATAATGATCAGCAGAGGCGCTTTATGTGGGTCGTAAACGTGTATTGGAGTTCGTTTGTATGTCTACAAAATGTCAGTATATGATCCGAAGGTGTGAACTGGATAGACTAGCATCAGAAAGAATTGAGTGGCTGCTCTCAGCTTGATAGACATATCTGCCGCTCCATATGCCGTCGATAACTTTTTGACACGAAGAGCTTTTAATGAAGTGTTTGGCCTTGCCAACGATGGCCATCTCTATTGCGTTTCCCACTCTCTCTTCTTCATCAAAATCGGCGAATTCCTCGCGGCCATGAGCAAGTACCTCCGGTCCAGCGCCGGAATACACTGTTATACAGAGCGAATTAGCGGTCCATCTTCGAACACTCTAGACACACACCCGGCCAGCTTGTCGTCAGAATGACTGTCAAGTCGATCATACTATTACCATAATCGCGGAGCGTGCGGATTGCTAGAATTTCACAAAGGGTGGCGCGAGAATGGGAAACAGAGGCAGTTCCTGGCATTACTTGGTTCAAAGAACGCGAACCAACGTGATGGCAAGGAACGCACCTATGTTATCATCGCGAATGAAGTGAACCCGGTTCAAAAGCAGGCAAAAGACAATGGAAAGATTCGAGTGTGAACGTTGGAGGTTGCAATATTTCTCAAGCAGAGGATGGATGAGCGTGTATGTGAGGTCTGGCGCTGTGAGCGCCGCGTATGTTAAGGGTGTATCTATAAAGTGCTAAAGAGGCGATTAACGTCGCAGGGTATCAGTAGGAAGCAGACAAACTATTATATCCTACGAAACGGTCAGAGGAGAACTCAATGGGTTACAACAGGAGAACTAACCTGCCTAATCCTACGAAACGGTCAGAGAAGAATTCAACGAGCAACAGGGGAAACAGTACATGTGTATAACCGGGTAGACTGGAGTACTTTCTATGTCCCCGCTGTTCCAGAGTCAATAAGAGTAGCATAACAGATCAAGTACGAACCGGCTAATGAGGGACTGGCGCTCTTGAGCACCTTGTTCCATGGCGTAAGTCGGAGAGTGTGCCAGTGATTGATTTCAGAGTCCGAAAAACGCGTTTGCTTTGCGCCACCATGCAGGCAGGCTCCAACGCAGTAAAGATATACAATGCCGTCTACTCCTCTGTGCAGGTACTATTCTTCATCTTCCCTCTCCGTTCTGTCCTTGACGCGTCCAGGTGTACGAATGTATGGTTAGGAACATCGCCGTTATGCGCCGGCGCGCCGATTCCTATGTAAACGCGACCCAAATCCTTAAAGTCGCCGGTGTAGACAAGGGCAGGCGTACCAAGATCCTCGAGAAGGAGATTCTACCCGGGAAACACGAGATTGTTCAGGGAGGCTACGGAAAGTACCAAGGAACCTGGTGCGTCGGGCTTCTTTCACCTTGTTCTGCGGCCTCCTCATGTCTCGCCAGGATTCCTCTCGAACGTGGGCGCGACATAGCCCTTCAGTATGGTGTTGGGCCGTTACTGGCTCCTCTGTTCGACTTCATTCCCAGCACAAGCTCTCTTGGGCCACTTCCGCTCGCCGCGCCCATCGGAACTGCCTCTCCCCGTCCTTTGTCGGCCGCTTCTTCCTATGGCACTCTTCCCGGGTCGCAGGGCAGCTACTCTGGGCCAATGCCCTCGAATCTCGCCCCGCCGCCCATTATGCCTGGTTCCGCTCTACGTCTTCTCAATCAAGGTCGCGCCCAGGGTTTATTCACTCCGTCTACTTCAAGCGCCTCACAGCGTCCGCCAGGATTCGCCTCTCCGTCATACGGGCAGTCTGCTTTTTCTCCCACCTCGCAGACCCCTCCGCCAACGGCCCTTAAGAGGAACCGGTCGGATACGGATGTGGAAATCGGCATGAGCTCAACCGGTATTGCAGGCTTTAGGCTTTTTTCTCGTTCTTCTGCTCACTCTTTCTCAGAGAATCCCGCGCTCGAAGGGCGTCCCGCCTCCGTAGGTCCTCCCACCAATGGTGACGTCGGGCCCTCTCCTTCGAAACGCCCTCGGACGGAGGCGACCCCTCAACCGAGCCAGGGCGGGTCTGCTCAAAATCTTCCGCACGTCGATGCACCTGCCAATGGGGTCTCTCGCCCCCCTAGCTCGACAAGTGCGAAGCCTGCGAACGGTTCTGCCGACCTTGCAAATTACCCCACTCGGTTTGCGACAAAACCATCCATTCCCAGATCAATTGACCCCACTGCACCGATCCGCGATCCACGTCGAGCTGCTGTAATCGCCGCTATATGCCAAACCGACGACCCTCACGCAGTGATAGATCTTCTACGCGAGCTGACGCCGGATGCTGGCTCGAGTGGAACCACGCCTGCGTTTGAGATTGATACCATTCTCGACGACCAAGGCCATACTGCCCTCCACCTCGCCGCCAGTCTTGCACACCTCCGAACCGTCGCGTCGTTGATTGTCACCGGTGCTGACATCCACCGCGGAAACCATCTCGGCGAAACACCTCTCATTCGGCCTGTCTTGCCACTCATTCTTGTGATACGCAAACCTTCGACACACTCATCTCAACGCTCGGCTCCTCTGTTCGAACCCTCGATACCTCCCGGAAGTCTGTTCTTCACCACGTTACCTCTTGGCTGGCGTCAAGGCCGTGGCTCTGTTGCCCGGTATTACCTCGATAAAATCTTCTATTTTATCGCCCAGAATCAGGGCGGAGATTTCAGGACTTTGGTCGATCTGCAGGACGAGCATGGTGACACTGCGTTGAATATTGCTGCCAGGGTAGGCAATAGAAGCATGGTCAGGACCTTGTTGGACGTTGGGGCGAATCGAATGCTTCCCAATAAACTTGGATTGCGTCCTGGTGACTTTGGAGTCGAGACAGAGGTTCGTCGATCTCGTGTTGTCTCTTTATACTTGGGAGCTTATAAACGAGCAGGAATTAAGCAGTGGTTCGCGCCCCGAGGACATTCTCGCGGTTTTGCGAACTGGACCACCACCTCCTGTACAAAAGAGCCAGGACGTCATTGCTGGTATGTCCTTGCAGTTGTAACGCTGCACAAAAGCTCACCGGAGCCAACAGATATGACAGTCATGATTCAAAGCCTCAGCACCGACTTCCAATCAGAATCAAGTCTAAACAAGACGCCCTGGATGTCACCCAGGCTCATCTACGAGCGGCTACAAGGGAGCTCTCCGAGCAGCGTAAGCAATCCAGGCATGGCAAGCGCGATGTGGCGAACTGGATCAAATTTCCCAACGAGTCCGTAACGTCGACAAGGCACTCATCGAGAGGACCAGTTTGATTGGACAGGTCGGAGTAACGGAAGCGGTGACCCCGATGCGGAGGGGGAAGTCGAGGATGAGACAGAGGACGCCAATGCTGGAGATGAGAATAATGGAGGCCAGCTTTCCAGTGGCGCGGAACCAACTCCACCATGGTTGGTGTCGGTGGTTCGATTGATCTCTCAGCAAACGTCGAGGCAGAGCCCCGATCCCACCAACCGACTCCGTGGCGAGTCTAATTAGGTTGAGACGGTTGAAGTTGTGGCATGCACGTATGGAGGATCTGATGAAAGCGCGCTTGAAGGGCCTTCAGGGTGCAAGCGCGGAGAAGGAGTACCAGTGCAAGAAAATCGTTGCACTCTGCGCGCAAATCCCGATTGACAAGGTGGAAGAGGTAGGTTTTCATGCCTACTACATTCGATATGTCTTCATGTCACACAGATGCTCGAAAACCTTGTTGTAGCTGTTGAAAGTGAAGCCCAAATCGTCGACATTGGTCGCGTATCTGGCTTCATGCAAAAGTAGGCCACATCGGTTGTCCATTTATTCCCGCTGACGATGCATACAGGTGCGGGATGGAGTTTTTTAAATTGATTTTGCTATCGCTGTAAAACGTCGCTCGTACTGTCTCACTGCTAGTTCCTTATGTAGCCTGTTTAATGTTTTAACTGGACCGAATCCGGGTTTGATGCGCTTCCTGATCCGCGTTGTGGCGCAACAACGGAGCCATTTATGGTTTCCAGGCTGAAAGATCAAGGAACCGGATCAGTAGTCAAACGCCGGAGAACTCAGAAAATGGGGGTAGACACTCTACAGTGCTCGTAACGCAGCTTGTTGGAGTCCCCACCCACATGGCCCGGGAGCCAAGCCTGTCACCAACTATACTAAGTTTCGAAAGACGGGCCGGTTTCGAGCCTGAACGGAAGCAAAATGGAAGAGTATGCAGATCGAATGGATGGCTGTTATATAGTACCGTACATCGTTTCGCCGGGGAACGGGAAAGAATATATAAAGATTAAGATTCTTTAAATATAACCGGAATATACCCCTTCCAATTTTACTGCGCTGACTTCATGTCCTGCGAAGACCCCTTAGCTCTGTCAGCCAGATACAGGCGTTCAAACGAAGTTCTTACAAGGATTGTGTCGGTATCAATTCGGATAGTGATCGCATCGCGCTGCTGGCTTCCCGCTTGCTGGGGGTTCAAGAATAAGCAAGACAACAGGGGTAGTAAATCTTCTCACTCTAACGCGCGCACTTGAGTGCTCCAGAGAATAGTGTTCTCGGCTTGCAGATTCACTTCCAGACTTGATATATTCTCTGGAATTGAGCGTCACCAGGATCGAGTTGGTGTAAAAGCGTCCCACTGCGAAAAGCATGAGAATAGCTTAATCTAAAGATACCGGAGCTGGACTTACATAGCAGGAAGAAGAAGATGCTGATGAGTTGTGAGTATCATTATCCGTGAAAGACGGTCAATACGCACTAAAGGAATGTGTCCGGGAAAGCAGTAATCTATTCGTAGTGAGCTCGAGAGTTCAAAAGCAAACTTGTTCAGACGCACGCAAATAGTAGCCACAGAGCGCAAAAACTAGTTGGTAGCCCTGGGGAAAGTCAATGTCAGGCAATTGAGTATCGAGTGGATTTTACCGGTATTAAAGGTGAACACCATCTGAAATTCGTAATATGAGCATAGAAGGACATGGCTAGTCACAGCACATACCAATCTATTGATCAGGTCGGTTGACCTTTTGAACCCAGTCTTGGCGGAATGCAGTAGGATGACGAGAACAATGGATATCGTTACGTCCGTCACCGCTGAGAGCGAGTTCGCAGCGACAGACAATTTCTATACCGTAGAGTCAGATCACATTTACAAAGATTCTCGTGTCGACCATACCTTAATGTGATGACTTCCGAAAGTAATTGCAACTTGACACTGAAGACACTGAGCTTGCGATAGAGGGAATAAAATTTCCTTACGCCTTGACCGAATATACTGTAGTGGCAAAAAAAGTTCAGTTTCCGACATAAGAAATATGGATATTCATACTCAGGAGCGTCACTGCAAAAAACATTAGTTACGAAAGTGGAATGGAATGAGTCGTAGAACACACCACAGGATGACCAGCTGACCAGAGACTGCCGTCGCCATTTAATTAAGAACAACAACCAGGAAAATAAATGTATCCGTACCACGGCGCCCGCTAAGATAACACTTTTTCCAACTGTAAAAATAATGAGCGAGATGTTTATGGAGCACGGAGTCGAACCCACTCTTGTAGATTCGCCAACAATAGAACCTGTGCATCGTAAGCAGGTAGTTAGTCAGGGCATACAAAGTCCTGACTGTTGTACAAGGGTCGCAATTGCGCAGCTGAAGAACAGCTCAATCATAAGAGTGCTGGGCGTTCGAGTTAGGGTAGTTAAACCAATTTGGTTTGCATCACTAACTTGATAACGGCCACGAGATTGGACGGCTTCACGAGGGAGGCGACTGTTGCAATTTATTTCACCGGTGGAAGGGGTGGGATCGTTGAGACATACCTAAATACTCATATACTGCGAGGAAAATTAGACGACTCGCGAATCAAGATATAATACGACATACCGGCGTGGCACAGCAAAGCCTGTTGGCAGGTATCGCAGATTATGACAGCGATGACCTTTGGACATGAGCCCTGAATTCAGACTCACGTGGACGGGACATACCAGGCCTTTCACAACCCAGGGATCCGTAGTATGGTACTTTCGGATGTACATCCAGAACTGCAACATCCCAGCTATGAAGTCCAAGGTTTAGAATTTATGGCATGAAAGTCGTTCATAGTAGCGCACCTCCGTATAAACTTCCGAGGGATGACATTAGTAGCCTGAGTGGTTATTTGCGAAAAGGACTCACGCTGCCGATACAACCACAGCAATGTACAGCAGGCCATAGGTGTTGTCGATGGTCGATGGCACCGTCATCTTTGGGGGGCGAACGGAGAAACAGTGGAGAGAACGGAATTGCGAAGATATAATATAATGGCTTCAAGTGTGCGCCGGCATATGATATAGGGATCATGCTTTGACATAGTTACAGGTGAAGCTTCCCAATTAGGAACTGTGGAGCTTCGGCCGGGTTATCGCGCCTCGGTTTGCCTCGGTTCTCGGTTGAAACATTCGCCAATATTTGTATTCGGGCCAAGATTCGTGCCATGGAAACTTCCAAAACAATTGAAGCGAACGCAAATAGACGTTTTTATAGATTCAGAATGTAAATAAACGAGACACTTGACTCACGTTAGGCAGGCGAAATACATACTACCATACTCGGTAGATATCCTTGAAGTCTAAGTTGCGGAGATTCGATGCGGCAGATATACCCATATGGAAACTCAAGTTACCGGGCGTGAGAACGGCGTACGTAATTCAAGAACCGGAGTGGTTCCAATCTTTCTGATACAACACCGAATTCGCGCGTTTGTATTCAGAGGGCTTCTTTAAATCCTGGATATTTATTCAAAACAGCATCCGTTTGCCTCCGAAGCATGAAGAAGAAAGAGATTGTGATTGTTCACGGCTTTGCTCAACTTCTTCCCTCTTCTTCCACTCAAGTTCCGCGCGGCGCGCTCCGGAGACTTGCGCGGTTAGCTGATAACTCCCTGGGGCTCCAGCAACTGGGAATCATTGATTGATATTTCCACCGAAATCTACGGAAATCTTTTGGCGCGTACAATGTACACACGTAGAAGCTCGGAGACAGACGCAGACCCTGGTACTAACTTAAAGCGGATGTTCTGTCTCACGTTTGGAAGATCGGCAAGAGATCGGTCGAATAACCAAGGCATTTTGGGTCAAATTTAGATGCGAAATGGTCCTGAATTGTAGGTGCTTCGTTTGGATTTGTCCTTTGACGACCTTGACGACCCAAGCGGCGGCCGGACTGGCACTACAAGAAGAAGCGCTTGCTGTTAGGACTCTTCCTTGACTCTTCCTGTTTCTTTCTACGACATTACAACATGACTTCACGAGTTTGGTTCAGTAAGTTGAATTTCTGATAGTATCTCTTGTGTGCTCATGCCATCTTGTTACAGTCACTGGCGCCAGCAGCGTAGGTTGCATACCCCATTTACCAGGGTTATTTTTACAGTTCACAGGGATTCGGGCTTTATATGGCGGAGAAGGCGTTGGAGAATGGCGAACGGGTAAGTCGTCCTCGTTCTTCGATGCGAAATACAACTGAACCAGACACGAGGTTGTTGCGACTCTGCGTAAACCAGAGGCCATTTCCGATCTCGCCAACAAATACAAAAAGAAGGAAGAGGAGACTGGAAAAAAACAGCTGCACGTTCTCAAATTAGACGTTACTAGCTTGAAGGAGATCAAAGCAGCCTTTATCGATGCCAAACAGACTTTTGGAAGGATCGACGTCGTATTTAATAACGCTGGGTACGGCATCATCTCCGAGATCGAGGGCATCAGCGAAGCAAATGCAAGAAACCAGTTCGAGGTTTACTTCTCTGCTTCAGCCTCTTCCCTATTTCTTATCTGTCTGTAGGTCAACTTCTGGGGTTCGGTTCATGTCACCAGGGAAGCAGTTGAATACTTTCGCCAGAATGACCCGATCGGTGGGCTTCTCATGAACATGAGCTCCATGTTCGGAGTCGATGCTCCGCCCGGCGCTGGCTTTTATGCTGCCACGTACGTAGCTGATTTTAGTTTTACAACCGACCACTTTTGACACACGATCATATACAGCAAGTTTGGTGCGGATTTATACCTCGGACTAATTGTTAAAGCTGACAACGGATATAAGCCTTGGATGCGGTAACTGACTCGCTGGTGAAAGAGCTAGACCCCGAATGGAACATTAAAGTAAGCAATCTCTTTCCATATTAGTCGTCGAGTCTCAAAGACGATATGTAATAGGTTATGGTCCTCTGCCCAGGCTGGTTTAAGAGTGCGTCTCAAAACAAACTATCCTGGTTGGGAGAGGCTAATTGTCGTTCGTGCAGCCAACATGACTTTGGTTAACGCCATCATCGAGGACGTCCATCCGGCATACGTGGGTAAAGACCATCTGGGATCTATGCAGGTTTGGCACACCATACTGTTGTCTTCATGCTTCTTTAACACAGCGCTATTCAGGTTAGGACGGTAGGTGTGGGTTTGGTCAGAGGAGACAGCCCTCTGCTTCAAGACGCCCGCAAACTCATCAACAAGTTCTGGGAACTCAGCAAATTGGAGAAGCCGCCGTACCGCATCGCATTCGGCGAGGATGCCAAGGTTCGCGCAGTGATCGTTAACGAAAATTTCCTGACTTTTTCTCAGGCGGCCTTCGCGGCGAGATGGACCGCTCTCAAAACGGATCTAGAGGCCAGCGAGGAATGGTCCAAGACCTTAAATTCGATTGATATAAATGTAGACTGGATGGAAAAAAAAATGTAGACTGAATCCAACTTGTATCCTGCTTCTAAAGCAAAATTCCTTCGTGAGTTATGGTCTTGTCAACCAATCGTGACCCGTCTTGAAGTTCCCTCCCGTTCCTTCGTGAGCAATATCCTAAATGCTAAGCCTCGCTAAAATATTAATGCAGTAACTATAAAGTTGCGATACATAGCTGTTTCTGTCCCAAAAACAATAGGACCAATTTGTGTGAAAACTGGAAAAACTATTGGCCTTAAGCCGAGACTTTCGGTGTGGACTACCCTGGACTACCGTGGCCACGCGGTATGGCGGCAAGCCGAACATGCAAAACCATGCCCCGCGGTCGGTCGGTCGGTTGGTAGCATTACTACACGACGCAGGAACGCCGGTTTCAGGCATTAAGCGCATCTGTCTCCGCGGCCCAGATGACAGCTCGGTCCTCGTTTATTTCGAGGACGTCGGATCCGTTGGGATCAATTCTCTATGTAGAATGTCGGGTAAAATCATCATAGATTGACGCCCGTCGCCCAGTGACACTGAAAATAAGGGCACGGCGGTATAGACGGTATCGTCGGGTATCGTCGGTAACGCGGCGTGAAATCTGAAGATAGTCGTTCAGATCACGTATAACGCAAAGGACTAATTCAATGAATTCCAATGAATTGTGATACAGCCCGATACCTATGCCACAGGCAGCAATAGTGGGAGCACCATCAAAAACTTTATTAGAAAGTATTGCTCTGTACACTGTAGTATCGTTGGGCCCGGCGTCGGCATCGCCCCACCCTACCGCTTCCCAGGTGTCTCCCCTGCGCTGCGCTGCCCCCCACATCGCGCCCATCTTGCTCCCGCTCCTTGCAGCGTTATGCTCCCGTCCGTCCCATCGCTTTTCCTTGCGCCGCCTTCCATCACCTGCTAACGGGTCATCCACGATCGAATGTCATCGCGTCTCGCGCTTGCAATGGAGTCGTGTGCGTCGCGGGTAACTGTGAGAGTTGATCTAAAGGGAGGAAAGGATGTGCGGCCGTCGAAGATCGGAAGAAATGGTAGGTAGGTAAAATGGGGTCAGTATTTCGGAGTTTCTGATATCGTTTGGGGAACGTACGACTGAGAGCACACGCGCATCAGATATCTGTTATGAATCTGAGTAGAGGAGGGCGGAACAGACGGTCACCAGATATCGAAGACGGAACAATTAAAGTAGGGCTGGGTCCTCCATACTGCTGTGCTACATGGCCATGTTGACGACGGCAGGGCATGCGAGGGTCGGGTCAGAGTGCATCCGTGGCGAAGCAAAGTGCGAAGAGAGGAAGAACGAGATGGTGGCTAAGAGGAAGATGCGCTGGCAGTACTCATCCAATTCAAAAGGCCCAAAGAACGTCGACTCCCGCAGAGCCCAAGTCGACGCGACAGAACTTGAAAGTTCAAAGTGCAAAGTCAAAATTCTTTCAGTGACATCATCGCACTGTAGGCGACACCTGCCGTGACCGTGTTTTCACTGTGCGATCAGGGCGGTGCAGAGGATCAGCGGACATAAATTGAGGATTGCCGCGAATGATGAGATCTCGATGAGATCTAGGCGGATTTGTCATGGTTGGAAAACAGTTGGAAACGATATCGGCGATATCGATACACTCGAAGAGATCATCCCAGAACCTCAACCTACGTGTTCAACTTCCACAATATTCAGTGGGTTGGAGGGCTTCCATCCACGATGCCAACCTCTTGACGATATTCACGGGGCTTCCACAAATATAGCACAATATCAGTGGATTGGATGCAAGAGCTTCCATCCCGAACCTCAACTTTTTGACGATATTCACGGGGCTTCCACAATATTCAGTGGCTTGGATGGAAGGGCTTTCATCTGGAACCTTAACCACTTGACGATATTCACGGGCTTCCACAATATTCAGTGGCTTGGACGGACGGACTTCCATCTGGGACCTCAAACTCTGGATGATGTTCACGGGGCTTCCACTATATTCAGTGGCTTGCATGGACGGGCTTCCATCTGGGACCTCAACCTCTGGATGATGTTCACGGGCTTCCATAATATTCAGTGGGCTGGTTGGAGGGCTTCCATCTGCTTCCATTCAGCCGATCAGCACAGTTTGTTTTCGTAACTTCCTTGTTCACAATTTCAACTACATATCTTCTGGAGAAAAGAGCTGGAAGTTTCGGTTGTAAGTACCGGACGCGAGTAATTTCCCATCACTCGACACATCGACCGACATGACCTTGCCCGCGTCGGTCGAAAGTGTGCGCAGTAACTGCCAGTCATCCGCGCTCCATAATTTGACGAGCCCGTCGTATCCGGAGCTGGCGAAGAAAAGACCTGATCGATACTTCCACTCCTCGAGATCAGAACCCGGCGTAGCGCGGTCATTGCTCGCATCCTGGTCCATATCCATGGTGTCGTCGGTGGGGACGGGAGGCGTTGGCTTGAAAAAGCTGTCATCGGCGTGGAAAAAGCGCACATCGGAAACATTTGATAGATGAGCGGGAATGGTGTAGAGGGACTTGAGCGATCGTAGATCCCATATTCTTATTGTGTCGTCTCCTGAACCCGTGGCAATCTGATATCTGAAAAATAGGCGTCAACGAACGGTTGGATCGAAAGATAAGACGACGCACCCATTCGGCGAGAACCCAATGGAATATATTGCTTGAACATGACCATCGAGAACCATAGCGGTTCTACCCGTCCGGAGATCCCATACTCGACCGATGGCGTCGAGTCCCCTGATTGGGATATTATTCAGCGCTAGAATAAATCAGGAAGAATTCAAATACCCAGATGCAACCAGCGCCCCGTCGTCTTGAAATTCAACAGAATAAACCTCTTTCGAGTGACCCTCTTGCAAAAGCAATTCTTTCGCGGTGTTAACATCCCACAGCCGCCATGTCGTGTCAAAGCTGGCACTGGCAGCATAGTCGCCTGAGGGGTGGAATGCTACACGACATACACGGTCTTGATGACCTTTCATCACAGCCAAAGGAGATTCACTTTGAGAGAATATAAATTAATGTCAATTAGGCGAAACGTGGCACGTACCCATCTAAAGACCACAAGTGGACGTTTGCATCACCCGCGCCACTAACGAGGTTAACGACACCAGGTGCCTGGGTGAGCGTAGCTTTCGGATGCCAGGCCACACCTCCGACGCGATCACTATGTCCTGATGCCCAAGATTGTCAATCATAAATAACATAACGTTTTAATTGAAGTGGAATTACCTCTTAAAGAACGTATCGGCGTGCAGGCGGGGACATTCCAAATTTTTACTGTACCAGACCAACTACCAGTCGCAAGAATTTCGTTATTCGGTGCGAAGCGTACTTGTGATATGGGTCGCTCGTCTCCAATTTGGGACCCGAGATTGGTGTATTTCTGTGGCCAAAAAAAATTGATACGCAAAAGAGGACGGAATAACAAGACGTACTTTGACCTCCGCAAATACTTTCTTTCGTATGTCGACAATTCGACCTAGATCCATTCTACTGTCTATTCGCTGCTGGGCGACGCGTTTTTGAGCTCTGCCGAAAGAAAACCAAAAAGGGTTGTAAGCACCTTGCCTTGTTTCACCGATGTAAATCCAACCTGGGCAGAGAATATTCTGCTATGTGCCTTCGTGCCTCGAGGAGTTCCAGCGACCCAGGAGAATAGAATTCCTCCTCCTGTTTCACGGGTCGGGAATTATAACGAAAAGAATAGACCCACGACACACCTCTTCCTCGCTATCGTCTGAAGAGTCATCGTCCACCTGCATCGGGTCGTCGCCGCGAGCAGCATTGATTTGAGATGTCACATATATTAGTCGGTCGCGTCGGTCGGCCGCCTGCAGTCTTGTTTCAGTGGTGTAAAACTCCAAGGTTTAAAAGAGACTCACCCGTTCTCCGAAAAGAGTGATAGGTTCACCGATTTCGCGTAGCCTGGCCTTGACCCGATTGTCGTCGGTGGGAACGGCCATTGTCCTGGCTTTCTTTTTGCGCTCGAGTTCATCGAGCATGACCTTGCTCTCGAGCCTGACGCGCTCCGAGCCAAGATAGCTGCCATCGTCGACGAGTGAGTCGAAGTCCATTGTTTGGCTAAGAGTTTTGTGGTTGTTCCGGTATTTAAAGTCCAATAGACTGGATGAAATACTGGAGGCAGTATATGCAGAGCTTTGGTCGCGTCGAGTTGTCAGAGTCAGTAGAAAGACATTGATCGTCCCACGGTCCACTAGGCAACGAGCACCATATTGATTCTTGAATCTTGATGAACGGCCAACTCCACCTCTAATCCCAAACTAATCCTTTCCTCTGAGCCTCCTTCTCGTCAACATTTGAGCCGTCTCGCAGGATGATACATTCCCAGCAGGGCCCGTCTAGCCCAATCCTCCCCCGACTCGCACCCAAGAGCAAGGTATTGTACCCACTTTGTTGACCGTCTTATAAACTCTCGGAGCCATGTCTAAACCACTCGTTCTTCCCTCGACGCTCCTGGTATTCAACCTTATCTGACCAACCGTTATTTATGCTGCAGATTCGGACTATGTATATTTCGAAAGATCCACAGCAGGTCAAGCCTGATTTATTTGAGATACGGAGACAGGTGTTGACATGAACCTCAGGATTCACCTCAGATGCCGTAGCTCGTTCCACTGCTGCCAAGCTTAAGCTGGCATCTTACTACAAGGTTGCGGTCGACGCCGCCATCGCTCGGAACGCCCGGTATGTCACATTGTCCCACCTCGAATGGATGCTTGATCTGCACACTGTCAGGCGAATTGAGCTCGAAACACGGCTAATACAGATCCACACTCCAGACGGAAAGGAACGCGAAATCCGCAAGTATGCGAAGCTGGAGGCCTCGCATTTACGTTTGCGACGTACAAAGATCGGCCTCAACGACTTCCGTACGGTCAAAGTGATCGGCAAAGGCGCGTTTGGTGAGGTGAGGCTCGTGCAGAAACTTGACACTGGCAAAGTGTATGCCATGAAGAGTCTGCACAAGGCGGAGATGTTGAAGCGGGACCAGGTCAGTGCTCCGGATACCATATTCTCCCGTGTAACACCGCGCTTCAGCTTGCGCATGTTCGCGCAGAACGCGACGTCTTGGCCGAGAGTACATCGCCCTGGGTCGTGCAACTCTTCTATTCGTTCCAAGATCCGTATTATCTTTACCTTGTCATGGAATTTCTCCCCGGCGGCGACCTCATGACAATGCTCATGAAATACGATGTTTTCTCCGAGGACGTTACACGGTTCTATATGGCGGAGTGTATACTTGCCATTGAAGCTGTACACAACCTTGGCTACATACATCGGTTTGTCCAATCTCGTTTCATTCAGCACCGAACTGATGAACACAATCTCCGTAGAGATATCAAACCAGACAACGTGCTCATCGACAGGAATGGGCATTTGAAGCTGTCCGATTTCGGCCTTTCCACGGGCCTACACAAGGGTTCCGATGGAGACTATTACAAGCGGTTTTTGGAGCAGGAGAAGACGACAAATCCGGCACGCAATAGTGTGCAGGTTAACCCGATTAATCTGACCATGAGCCGCGAGCAAATTGCGACATGGAAAGCCAATCGACGGAAGCTGGTAGGATTTCTTTTGTCTCTTTTGTTTCGTTGGCCTAATAACTGTTTAGGCTTATTCAACTGTTGGCACTCCGGATTATGTGTGTTTCGTCTTCCTTTTACTTTGAACCAAACCCACAAGCCTTTGTAGATCGCCCCAGAGGTCTTTCTAATGAAAGGGTATGGCAAGGAGTGCGACTGGTGGTCCCTTGGCGGTTGGTTCCTCCATGCACCTTATAACGGTCTTGTAATCTCGCCATTCTCTAGCCATTTTTTTCGAATGTCTCGTTGGATACGCTCCATTCTGTTCCGAGAATCCAGCGGACACGTACAAGAAGATCGTCGACTGGCCAAACTACCTGTTTTTCCCGGAAGAGGTGTTTATCTCACGAGAAGGGGAGGACCTTCTCCGGCAGTGCGTGGACCTGCTCCTTCTTGCTCACTTGATTTTGATGGCTACCCAGGATGATGACCTGGGCTGAAAAAAGACTGACGGTGAACCAAATCAAGACACATCCGTTCTTCTTTGGTGCCGACTGGAATGCCCTGCGCCATATCGAGCCACCCTTCGTCCCTCATCTTCAATCGACGGTTGATACAAGCTACTTCCCTACCGAGGAGTTCGGGAACGTTGCTGAGCAGATGGAACAGGTGGAGGGTGTCAGTCGAGAGAAGGATATTGCGTTCCTCAAGTGGGTGCCACCTTGTTCCGTCTTTTCGCAGAAGCTTACAGTCCTCTTCAGTTACACGTTCAGGCGTTTAGATGGACCTCAAGGGAGATGATGACTGACGAGATATATACTTGTCTTTGCAATGGAAATGATTTTTTTAGTCCGCGACTCAGACCGCGAGTGGTCCGTGCGTGCAAATAGCAATTTCGGCTATGTAGTAACCGGACCTCCGGGCCGCGGACCGCGGACCGCCCAACGGTCTTGTGCTCACTCGCGTCGACAATGTTGTTTCAGCCGTTCATCGATTGGCCACTGATTTGCCTTGACTTGAACCATGTCCAGCACAACCACTGAGGTCGGAAATGCCGAGATTTATAGCCCTCTCAAGGTTCTGCAACATCCAGAGTTCAGAATCTTGAGTGCAGGGGAGAAACCGCCTTCCACCGCCAACATCGCCGCCTTTTACAACCCCGCTCATGAAATCCATCTCGTCGAGAAGCCCAAGCCAACCCCCGGCCCTGGTCAAGTTCTTCTCCACGTTCGAGCCACCGGTATTTGCGGGTAGATGGTGTCCGTGTGCGCTTGTGTTTCTTGAGCCTTATACCACTTCTAGGAGTGATGTGCATTTCTGGCAGCACGGCAGGATCGGAGACTCGATGGTGGTCACCGATGAGGTAGGTTCCAACCAGAGCTCTTGTTTGTCTTTGCCGAAATCCCGCTCAAGTGCGGATCGGGTCACGAATCGGCCGGCGAAGTGGTCGAGGTAGGTGAAGGGGTGACCCAATGGAAAGTCGGTAAGAAGCCTGTAGCTGGTGTGTCGAGTCCGTTCAACTTGTTCATAGGCGATCGAGTCGCTATCGAGGCCGGAGTACCATGTTCCCAGCCTGCTTGCGATGCATGCCGTACTGGACGATACAATGCATGCCCGGATGTCGGTAAGACATGCGTATACCCTGGTTGCTGCCAGTAGCTTAACCATCTGTAGTGTTCTTCTCCACCCCGCCGTTCCATGGTATGGATATTTAATGCACGCTGAGATCCGTTGGATTCAGAAAGTATGCTAGGCACCTTGACCCGCTGGCACCTTCATCCGGCGCAGTGGCTGCACCGTCTTCCGGACAATGTTTCTTTCGAAGAGGGCTCCTTGTGCGAACCACTGGCCGTCGCACTGGCCGGGATCGAGCGCTCCGGTCTCAGACTGGGAGATCCTGTTCTTGTCTGGTAATCCGCTGTTGGGCAACTTTAATAACCGGTCTGATCGTGTCCCACAGTGGTGCTGGACCGATAGGCCTGATCTCTATGCTTTCGGCGCGCGCTGCGGGTGCCGAGCCCATCGTGATCACCGACCTTTTCCAAAGCCGTCTGGACTTTGCGAAGAAGTTGGTACCTGGTGTTCGCACAGTTTTGATCAAGCGCGGCACGACGCCGAAGGAGCAAGCGCAGGAAATCAAGGAGGCTGCGGGTGGTGCTTTGAAGTTGGCCTTGGAATGCACTGGTGTCGAAAGCAGCGTGCACACAGCTGTCCATGTATGATTCTTGTCCCTTGAGGCCAATCGACGCTAACCTTTGCTCAGTCCATGCAATTTGGCGGTAAAGTTTTCATCATCGGTGTAGGCAAGAACGAGCAGGTGGTGCGTGAACTTGAATTCATTCTGGTTTTCAATATCAAGACGCAGTATATCAGTTCCCTTTCATGCACTTGAGCGCCAACGAAATCGATGTCAGCTTCCAGTATCGCTACGCCAACCAGGTAGACCCCGTTTCGATTCATGTGTTAATTTGAAAGTTGATCCATTGCTCGCAGTATCCCAAGGCAATCAGGCTTGTCGCTGGAGGGTTGATTGACATTAAGCCTCTCGTTACTCACCGGTTCCCGCTTGAAGAGGCAGTCTCAGCATTCCATGTTGCGGCTGATCCTGCTCAAGGCGCAATCAAGGTTCAGATTCAGGATTAACCAGAGGGTTGTACTTGGGATGTACTATAGACATAAATACTTATCCTGTATTTAGCGTCGTGAATTGTGATAGTCCGACTCGAAATCCTCAGCGAGACCGAGCTCAGAGATGATCGTATTCTGGAAACCATCGCGTTCCAGCATGGAGTTTACGCGAGCTGCTGTCTGAAAAAATATCCCAGTTCTTCATTCCAAACCTAGACGTTGCCGTTCTACCCGATCTCTTTCGAGTCTCAGAATTTTGTCCTCAGCATCCATCACCGTATCGTCCCACGCGACAAACAGCTCAGACAATGCATCCACCTAAGATTGTATTCGGCAAAATACGAAGGACAGAGAAACTGGACACATACTTGAGTTGCGTGGCTCTCCATCAGTCTTGCGACTCGTTTCTCCAGTGACGCGACGAGTTCGAGATCCTCGCGATGAGCCTTCAGCAGAGCATCTAGACGCGGCTGAAAGGTTTCATAATCTGCAATTTGAGGTTGAGAATCAGAGTGAAAGCATGCAAATTAAATTCACCTCCGAGTTTTCCAGCGCCGGTGACGCCCTTCTTCTCTAGGGCCTCGATTTCCTGCATATCACGCTCGGCAGTACGTATGTCAGGCTCCATTTCAACCAAAAATGCCTCGAGCTCGCTCGAAGACATGCTCTCATACGTCGGCGCCTCAGAAAGCGCGAATGAGGGCGTCAGCAGATGAGCGTGTTGATCATCTGGGTGAACGAACAGCTCAGAGGATATGCTAGAGGTGAAAGCAGATCGACAGACAGTGGTCCATGAAGCGCTTCAGGCCGTCGTTGCCGTTGACGATGCCAGTCAGCCGTTTCTGAAGATCCTCCGCCGCCCTGATCAACGTCTCTCCGTGGGACAGGCTCTCCCTCTCCTTGCCCTTTCTGTCGCGTTGGTCGTGCTTAACGCCTAATAATATTGCTTCTAGCCATCGGAGACGCAGTTCCAGAGATAGTGCAGGCTCGATGACAGCTGGTGAGCTCTTCAATTGAGTTTGATACTCGTGTATCGTGGGTGGCGGCGAGGGCAAGGCCGAAAATACGCCAGACATGGAAGTTGGTGGTGGAGACGAGGGGGGCGTGCCTGTCGAGTTAGACGCGGTAGAAGACAGCACCCGTCGTCGTTTCTGGTCTCCAAGAAAGACGCTCCCGATACTCGCCGCCATAGATGGAACTGATGCGGGTCTTCCAGAAATGGATTTTACACTTTATCATCAAGCTACATGTTACATACATCCTACACACTCTCTTTATTCACCAGAATCTGCTTCGCCTTTGCACCAGCCTTGACCTTGGCATACCCTGCGATCACGGCTTTCTCGTCACCCAAATCAATAGTCTCCAGATGTGGAAAGGGATGCAGAACGCCCTCCTCAAACCCTGCACGCATCTCAGATAGAATCTGTCCGCATTGCTCAAAAGTATATCCTAGGGTGTTCACGCCAACAAGAGTCTTGTTGTTTCGGTAGACATCCAGTGCATCAAAGGTAAATTGTGCTCCGGGTGTTTGAGCCACCGAAACAAACACGCTACGGGGATTTCAGAATGAATTTAGAGCGTAGCAGAGTGCTTACTAGTTCCCGGAGGGTCCCAGAGACGCAAGGGCTTTCTTGAAAAGCACAGCGTCTCCCACTGAGTCAAGAACGGCTGAGAGCGCTTGCCCGCCTGTCTTTTCGAGAACTTGGGGTAGAATCTCTTCACTAATATTAACAGCATTCTCAGACAATCGACGAGATGATTCGATGGGAATAGCGCCTTTGAGGCGGGCAATTTGCACCGCGGCAGTACCAACGCCCCCGGACGAGCCTGTTTGAACTGAGTGCAGGAATAGGGCAACAGTAGATTGAAAAATACCCAGGACGAGAACGTACTGCCCTTTCTTCAAGTTGGCCTTCTCGACCATTAACCACGCTGTGAGAAAAGGAACCCCCACCCCTGCCGCCTCCTCGAATGAGAGGTTTGCAGGCATCTCCATGAATTGCAAGACGCTCTCTGGAACCGAAATCCACTGGGCATGAGAGCCGTCAACATCGAAACCATGGGTTCCCCCTGTGCCCGAGGCTCGTAAATATACTCTTGCGAGGATAGTCATTCACATACCTGTGCCCCACACTCTTTTCCCTGCACTCAAGCCAGTGGCTACTACTCCGGCAAAGTCGCGACCAGGGGTTCTTGGTGTTGTCGTATTGGGAAAACGGCCCTCGATGTTCATTATATCCGACATGTTTATTGCGGATGCTTTGACGTTGATTAGGACATTTCCAGGAGCAAGGACAGGTTTCGGAATGGATGCAACTTTGAGCACAGTGGCGAACGGGCCTGTCGAGCCGAAGCGCAGCGAGTTTTGCATGGTTTTGAACGAAGAAGGCAGAAGGAACCACGAGATACTCCTAGCATGTTATATAGGCCAAATGGCAGGGGAGTAGACGACATCTAATTTGAGGACGGTCAACGTCGGGGTTGGCCTGAAAGTTTCCTCCACCAGTCATGAGGCGGGCCGGCCCGGGTTGGGCCCGAGTGCGTTGTAGGCCCCCGGTCACTACCTTGGAGGTTGGTCGGATTTCGAGCCCGATTTTTGGCTGTTTTACTCTATGAAATTGCCTTTTCCCGAGCTGTTTTACTCTATATCCGACCAACCTTTGGGGGGTAAAATGCCAAATTTTTGTCCTCGAATGCAAATTTTCGCTCTCACGCCGCATTTTTGGAGTTCCTCGCACGTTCACAACCCCGACACGCTGCTGGACTGTTTACCTCAAGCTGAGGTGGACAAAAATCACTCTCCTGGCCCTCCAGACTATAGACTGTTTCAAAAAATTTCTCACGCGGGGCATTGATTTACTCTATGGCCGACCAAACGCTAAGGTAGTGACCAGGGGCCTTGCGTTGTGCTGCGTCGGGTCTCGTCGGATTTGCGTCGGATCTTATTAAGGTTTCTCACGTGTGTCCTGTCAACTGCCAAAAAAAAATTGGCTGAACAGCCTATCGACGTCATGCGTTCCTGGCAAAACGAAACTCGAATTCCACGGTGGCAAGGCTGGCAAGGACTGACAACAGAATCAACATCGGTTCTATTACCCGATGCACATGCTACATAGTTGACGTGCCAGAGCGCGGTTAACCTGTTTTCAATCCTCTCCGTCGCAAAAGTTCCACGTTCTGCTCTGATACCAGTCCGAATGCAGCTTTGACGCCGCGTTGAGGCACATCAATCTCTCCAAACATCAAGCGAGTCCGACCCGCGGCACTGCCGGACAAACCAGGGTCCGCTTCCACCGTGTCTGCAACTGCGTCCAATTTGGGGTTCCGCGTAGCGACCAGGAGATGTGAAAAGTCGTTGGAGCTCGGTTCTCCGTTCGTGATCAAGCAATACATGCCTAGGGCGCTTATTAGAAGCAAGATCACGAAAAATGACAGATATGTCGCGGCGAGAGTGGTGTGGTTGTAGTGATACACATTTTCTGTTGAGGGAACAGAGGCGCTGACGGTGGTAAAGCCTGTGTTAAGGTGCATAAAACCTGCAAAACAGTTAGTCCGATGTCAAATGGAGATTATTTAAAAAAAAAACTGAACTGGTGGTAGCATTGGCAACAAGGTCTTGCAAGGCTGCAGAGAAAAGAGACTTGAGTACACCACATGTATGAATTTATTGAAAAACTCGAACCTTGCGAATGTTGGAGATGGAAGAGGACATATTTAAACCAGGGAACTGAGTTTCAAGGGACGGCGATACAAAGGGTGGCATTAGATTGGTTTCGGTCAAGGATGTCGTGGATGTAAGGACACCAGTATGCCCGTCCCGCCAGATTTCGCCGGTTAGATGTTGGGTGAAAGCATCGGCCATTGCGAGGAGATGGGCCTGAGCCCCGATTCCCGGCGCGAATGAGACTCCTTCGACCCCAGCGTCAGGGCCGTCCGGGGATCCATTTTCGTGGAAATAATTCATGAAGCTCTCGCCGGCTTTGTACGTCGTATTCAGCGGATTGAGGAATTCGATGACTGATACACGGGTTTCCTGCGTGGAATTGACGAAGTGGGTGTACAACTGATGTGTGGCATTGTAGAAAGTGCAAAGGGAACCAGCGGCGTTTATCAAGGCCCCGTCATTGGCGTTGGATGCGACATACGGCACGTACGCCAGAGTCAAGCCGTACGTATCGCTGGAGCCAGGGACCCAATCATCCTGTGCAGTGAAATTAAGACCTGCAGATCCCGAGGTCAGGTATCCATCATACGCCTGAAGATATGCGCTGGGTGGGTTTTGAAAAACGCGGGGGACATATCTGTGTGTTGGTTCAAGTTCGAGCTCGTCGTCAATTTGGTCCGGGGCGAGATCTGAGCAACGAAGTGCCGGGGCGGTGTATGTTATATTATATTCGCACTCGGGAGAGCATCCGTCGGGAATCGTCCATCCCAGAGGATTCTCAGCCAGAAGGCCCATCAGGGCAGCTTTGTCCCAAGTACTTGTGACGGGTCCATAACCAAAATGTCTGCCGGCGTGTCAATGGTCTAAATCACATCCAGGTCAAGCGGGGACATTTACTGCACCGAAAAATCACCCAAGAGTGCATCAGTCGTCATATTCAATGTAGGGACTGCAATGGTGCGAATCTCGGCGGATCCTTGGCGCACGGTGAGAGATGGAGCGAAAATAGTAATGAGTGAGGAAATGAGAATAGCAGCCGTAATTGCAAGAGACGCAGGAGCTTGGAATAAAATATTAAGACGAGGAAGTGTCATGATAGACGGCTCCTTGAGGAGAGCGTTGATATCGCCCACTGTTGTGAAATCAGCGAAAGATTTTTGTTGAAATAGCCAAGCACGAACACGGAAGTGGCTGACGGCGCATGGAATACCATGACTGAAGCAAAATGTGAGCGACTGACTTTAGTGAAAGTGTGTAGAGACGCACAATTTGGCAGAGGCTCACACCAGCGCTGAAATTGAAAGCGATTTTAAATGTTGTTGCGAGGAAAATTTCGACTTTCGACGCGTAATTGGTCAGCTTTATCAATGCCAATTGACTTGAGTGCCCTACTTTGGTTGCTCTTAGACTGAGTCCAATATCCAGTTACCAAGCGATTATTGAGGTAAGAATCGAAGAAGTGATGAAGAATGGCCAGAATTGCGGCGAATGTCGTGCCTCCCAGAATACAAAGAGGCGTCCAAATCCCTATCCCAGCCCTGGATGGGTAATTAAATGGAAGGAATGATTAAAATAAAAAGTATGCGGACCTCTGTGGGGTTATGAATGTAGGCTTTTCAGGGGGTGCGCTTTGTCGAAGGGGCGACAATTGGTGGGATTCGCTACTAGGCGGATGGAGCGACGAATAACTTGCGTAGGCGGCCATGGAAAAAAGACAGAAGAAAGGTCGGTAGCGACATGGTTGACCCTAGCTCGAATTTTAATGGTACGGGGGCCGGTGAACCCTAGACTGAGTGTCTGATTAGCGCCCATTAAACGCCCAAATGTATTGATGCTACTGATGATATTGATCGCGGTCAGGGCCGTTGATCTTGGCTTTTGCCGCATGACAATCGTCTTCGTTACTTCCACCTTCAGGACGTGTTTTCGACGCGGCGGTCGACCAATCTCGAACGTCGCAAGCCGCTTTCGACTCCCCCCCACCATCCGACAAATTCTCTCGTCCCCCGACGTGGGCGAAACGGTAGCAGTGACAGGATGGGTCAAGTCAATTAGAAAACAAAAAAGAATCGCGTTCGGAGTATTGAGCGATGGAAGTTCGGCAGTAGGCTTGCAGGCTGTATTTGACGAACGCCTAGTGGAGCGCGTTAAAGCGTAAGCATAAGCGCTCTTCCCTACTTTACGCGCTCGAGTGCTTGTTTTTCTGATGGGCCTAATTGATCTATAGAATAACGAACGGTACAAGCGTTCGCGTCCGGGGTAATATTGTCAAGAGTCCAGGCTCAGGCCAGGACAAGGAACTCCATGTAGAAGAGGTAGAAATACTGGGTGCATGCGATCCCGACGTTCGTTCCCGCCTTAATTCTGAGCATTCCATCGTTTTCATGATCTTCCAAGACATACCCAATACAAAAGAAGGCGCTCACCCCGGAATACCTTCGCGAGAACACTCATCTGCGTGCGCGCACCGATGCCATTGCGGCCATGGTGCGTCTGCGCGGGCAGTTAATGCGTGAGCTCGATCGTTGCTTCGAGGTAAAGAGTTCTGTGCCTCTCGTTTGTCACAACACTTATGCATCGTCCTGCAGAGTCAAGGCTTTTCATATGCTCACACGCCGGTACTAACAAGCGGCGACGCGGAAGGCGGTGGCGAGGCCTTTCGCATCGCGCCAATTCCTCCTTCGCACGACTACGCGCGGCCACCCGAGACGGAAGCACAACGCGAATTCTTCGCGCGTCCCGCGTACCTCACCGTCTCACACCAATTACATCTCGAGGCACTGAGTACTGGTTTGGGGCGCGTGTACACGCTCAGCCCCTGCTTCCGTGCAGAGCGCGGTGTGACCCGTCGGCATCTCGCGGAATTCTGGATGCTCGAGGCAGAATGGGGCGTGGCTCCCACCGATGATCCGAGAGCCCAAACCGTGGCGCTCTGCGACTTTGTCGAAGGTGTCGTGAAAGGTGCTGTCGGCGATTCAGGGATTATCCACAGCGACGATGTAAACGTGTTGTGGCGGCATCGTGAACACGACTCCGTGCCCGAGGCCGAAAGGCAAAAACGCAGGCAGGCGTTGGTCAGTGCGGTCACGGCCGACGCCCCATGGCCGAAAATGTCATACTCGGATGCTATTCGCGAACTACTCAAGTCGAACCAGAAATGGACCTTTCCTGTCAGCTGGGGGAGCGCATTGCAAAGCGAACATGAGAAATACCTTTGCGAGACGCTTGTTGGAGGACCTCTCTTCGTCACCGATTATCCGGCAGGAATAAAACCGTTTTATATGCGCGCGAATCCACCTATACCTGGAGAAAGTGAGGTAACCGTGGGTTGCTTCGACCTGTTAATGCCCCATACGGGCGAGCTTGCAGGTGGGAGTGTGAGGGAGGAGCGCTTGGATGTGCTAAAAGGTAGCATGCACAGCAAGGGCATGGACATGGACGGCGAACAGTATGGCTGGTACGGAGACTTGCGGCGATTTGGTGGGGCACCCCATGTTGGGTTTGGGATGGGATTTGAGCGGCTGGTGGGATGGGTCGGGGGAATCGAGAATGTCCGAGAATGTGTTCCAATGCCTCGATGGGCTGGGAGAATGGTACTGTGACCTCGCATGTAATACACTAACATAGAATACAGACGCGTCAACAACCGCGAATGTCAACACAAAACCACGAATAGACGGTATCGTATGAGAAAGACTTTGTATTTTCACGTACGCGCTTGTGATCACATAACATGTGAATTATGCAGTTGCAGGAATTCATCTCCTAAGTGGATGAAGCCCCATTCGCCTGAAGAATACATCTCGGGCCAGCTTGCGAAGAAGAGATCCTATTGCAAGAAATATAAGGATAGCGAAAGCACGGGAAGGCAGAACGAATAAATAATAAAGTACAGCACAATAGATCTACAATGTTTCAAACCGAATCCAAGTATCATACGCTATGTGTGGCGCTCATCTCGACTGGCAATTGGCTGTAGCCATAGCTGTCTTCCCGTTTCGGCCGAACGAGGCTTCGGACACTGCTCCAGGTATCTTCGACCGCAGTCCGTGCACTATCGAAGAACATCGCAGACCACCCTACCGAGTCGGCGTCGGCTCCGGGCATGATACTGTCTGCGGGACGCCGCCACCACTTGAGCGTCAATGAGCTGGTCACGACACTGACGCTGGAGAACGCCATCGCGGCGCCGGCAAGCATTGGGTGCATATAAATCCCGACAGGCAAAAGCAGGCCCATGGCGAGTGGAATGCCGAGGACATTGTATATGCAGGCCCAGACCAGATTCCGCTTGATGACCCCAAAGATACTTCGAGAAAGATGGAGAGCGGCGACAACGTCGAGGAGGTCGCCACGCATGAGAACTATATCGGCTGCCTCGATGGCGACCGACGTTCCTGAAGCGAGGGCAATACCGACGGTGGCGGCGACAAGTGCAGGAGAATCGTTGATACCGTCCCCAACCTAAATGATAGAGGTCAAGCCGAGACAACAAGCAGACGATCGAAACAATCGCACCATTGCAACTCCCTCGCCGTACTTCTCCATCAGTTCCGTTACCATTGTCGCCTTGCCTTTGGGACTCATGCCAGCCCACACGCCCTCGGGTCGGATACCGACTTGCTTGGCGATGGCGAGAGCGGTGGTTTTACCATCCCCAGTCATCATATTGACTTCGATGCCCATCCTTTGCAGCGCCCGGATGGCGTACTTGCTGGAAGGCTTTGGTGCATCTGACAACGAAACTGCGAGGATGGGGAGGGGCTGGGAAGACGACAATTTGAGCAGGGATACGAAGATGATGGTGCGGCCGAGTGTTGTCTCCTGTTTCTCATAGGTAGAAAGTGTCGACGGGATATAGCCGTCCTCGGATTGGGTGACAAAGCGCGCATTTCCGATGAGGAGGGTGTACTTGGATCCGCCATGCGTAAGGACCGCTCGGATGCCCGCTCCCGTTACACTCTCGAAGGTCTCCACGGTGGTGTCGGGAACCGAGGTACCCAAATCACGGAGAGCATCCTTCCCGTACGCAGCAACGGCCGTTGCCAAAGGATGCTCGGATTTGGCCTCTGCGGCAGTAACCATCGACATGACGGCTAGCCGAGTTGTCGAGTCGTCCGCACACAAACTGTCGAGACCCGCGTCCCCAGCATACGGTTCCTCGGGGTGGCGTAACGAAGATTGGGCACCGGGAACCCAGTGCATGCCAACCACGCTCATTTTGCCGACAGTCACGGTACCCGTCTTGTCCACGACGACGCGGCGGATGCTCTTGCTGGCCTCGAGCGCACGGCCTCCCTTGATAAGGATGCCGTTTTTGGCACCCATTCCGGTCCCGACCATGATGGCTGTTGGTGTACTGAGGCCGAGCGCACAGGGACATGCGACAACGACGACGCTGATGCACATCTGCACGCATACCGCGAGTTTACTAGTCCCGTGGGTGTGGAACATTGCCGGTAGGTTTTCGTCACTGACGAACGTCGAGACGAGGAACCATGCCACGAATGTAATTCCGGCTAGAGAGATGACGGTGGGTACAAAGTACCCGGCTACCTTGTCCGCGAAAGCTTAAATGGGGGCTTTCGACGTCTGGGCGTCCTCGACGAGTTTGACAATTTGGGACAGCGCAGTGTCCTTGCCAGCACGAGTGACTACCATGTCGAACGTGCCGAGGCCGTTGACGGTTCCCCCGATGACGCTGTCTCCGGCCTGTTTGAGAACAGGAACAGGCTCCCCGGTAATCGCACTTTCGTCCACACTGGACGAGCCTTTAATAACAGTACCATCGGCAGGTATTTTGTCACCAGGCACGAGTTTGAGCGTGTCCCCGACCTCGACCAATTCGGTCGCTATTTTCTTCTCTTGTGTGCAGGCCGGGGCGTCAGTATAAATCGTAGCCATGGAAGGCGCAAGGGCCATCAGGTCGGTCAGTGCAGCGCTCGTTTTCCCCTTGGCCTTGTTTTCGAGGAAACGACCCATAGAAATGAACATGAGTAACGTGGTGCTGTCGTCGAAAAAGAGTGCGGGGCGGTAATCTGGAGTGGAGTTGAACATAGCGAAAATCATAGAAAACAAAGAGTAGAAGTAAGCCGCTGATGTGCCGAGCATGACGAGGACATCCATGGTCGCTGCTCGGTGTTTCAAAGACTTCCAAGCGCTGCGGTAGAAGTTGGCACCGACCCAGAATTGGGCAGGAGTAGTGAGAAGCATGACCAAGACATCGCCCAGATAGATGCCGTTGAATAGATTGGAGGCTAATATCCCTTTGACGCCGGGAACATGCGGCAAGACCATGGAAAGGAAAAACACCGGAATGGCGAAGGTCATGCTCCACATGAGCCGTGAGCGCCATAACAAGACCTCTTTAGTCCGGGTGAGCGACGCGATCTGTGTGGCGTCCCCGTGGTCCGCGAGCATGGCGTCAAAGCCCATCTCCTCGATGCGCTCGACCATCTCACGTGGCCCAATGAGACCACGGTCGAATTGGACAGTACACGTCTCGGTCGCCAGAGATACTGCAACGTTGTTGATGCCCGGAACCGAGGACAACCCTGCCTCTACAGTGGATGTACATGACCCACAGGTCATGCCGTAGATGCGCAGGGTAACGGTGTCCGCCCGGGAGACCGGAATCAGGGTAGCGTCGAATCCAATGTCAGACATTTCCTGCAATCATCAATAAGCCAGACGAACTAATGCCAGTCGAGGTGCCATACGCTGATGATTTTCTCAGGATCCCAACTATTGGGGTCATACTCCACGACCCCACGCTCGGCGAGCAGTGCAACTTTGACCGACTGTATTCCGGGTTGCTCCCGGAGCATGCCTTCAATAGCCTGACAACGCACTCAGCATCGACCTTCAGGACATCCCTCAATGGCACGCACCTCCACGCAGGATCCACACGTCATTCCCTCTATCCGCAGATCGCATTTTTCGGACGTAGACTTGTCCATGAGCGCGGAAGACTCTGAATCGACTGGCAGTTCGACCCCCTTTGACCTGAAGGACGAACTGAGAGGCGTGCTAGCCCACAGCTCGCTGAGAAGTTTAGACATTGCAGGGATTAAGATAAAGAGATTGGTATGAGAAGGGTGCCTTGGTTCACGCCAGGTCCCGGAGTTGTCCTGGCTTTCCTGATGAGTAAGGTCCAATTAGTGGAGGCTGATTAAGGACAGTGAGAAAGGTGCCAAAAGAGATGGATCTGATAGCGCCGGCGCAGTAGGAGTCGAGACCAAAGGTAGAGGAAGAGGGACGAAAGGATGAAACCCGTCTTTATGAATTGTGGGTGGTTCAGCAGTCTCTGACCGATCACTCGGTCACAACGTAACGCCCATCTTTCTGTTCTGATTCGCCAATGATTCGCTGAAAAAAGAGCCGCGTATTACTGCAGGAATAAAACCGTTTTATATGCGCGCGAATCCACCTATACCCGGAGAAAGTGAGGTGACCATGGGTTGCTTTGACCTGTTAATGGCCCATACGGGCGAGCTTGCAGGCGGGAGTGTGAGGGAGGAGCGCTTGGATGTGCTAAAAAGTGGCATGTACAGCAAGGGCATGGACATGGACGGCGAACAGTATGGCTGGTACGGAGACTTGCGGCGATTTGGTGGGGCACCCCATGTTGGGTTCGGGATGGGATTTGAACGGCTGGTGGGATGGGTCGGGGGAATAGAGAATGTCCGAGAATGTGTTCCAATGCCTAGATGGGCTGGAAGAATGGTACTGTGACCTCGCATGTAGTACACTAACATAGAATACAGACGCGTCAACAACACGCGAATGTCAGCTCAAAACCACGAATAGACGGTATCGTATGAGAAAGACTTCGTATTTTCACGTACGCGCTTGCGATCACATAACGTGTGGGTTGCAGGAATTCATCCCCTAAGTGGATGAAGCCCCATTCGCCTGAAGAATACATCTCGGGCCAGCTTGCGAAGAAGAGATCCTATTGCAAGAAATATAAGGATAGCGAAAGCGCGGGGAGCCAGAACGAATAAATAATAAAGTACAGCACAATAGATCTACAATGTTTTGACCGGAAATCCTCCAAGTATCATACGCTGTGTGTGGCGCTCATCTCGACTGGTAACTGGCTGTAGCCATAGTTGTCTTCCCGTTTCGGCCGAACGAGGCTTCGGACACTGCCCCAGGCATCTTCGGCCGCCGTCCGTGCACTATCGAAGAACATCGCAGACCATCCTATCGAGTCGGCGTCGGCTCCGGGCATGATACTGTCTGCGGGACGCCGCCACCACTTGAGCGTCAATGAGCTGGTGACGACACTGACGCTGGAGAACGCCATCGCGGCGCCGGCAAGCATTGGGTGCATGTAAATCCCGAAAGGCAAAAGCAGGCCCATGGCGAGCGGAATGCCGAGCACATTGTATATGCAGGCCCAGACCAGATTCCGCTTGATGACTCCAAAGATACTTCGAGAAAGATGGAGGGCGGCGACGACGTCGAGGAGATCGCCACGCATGAGAACGATATCGGCTGCCTCGATGGCGACCGACGTTCCTGAAGCGAGGGCGATACCGACGGTGGCGGCGACAAGTGCAGGAGAATCGTTGATACCGTCCCCAACCTAAATGATAGAGGTCAAGCCGAGACAACAAGCAAACGATCGAAATAATCGCACCATTGCAACTCCCTCGCTGTACTTCTCCATCAGTTCCGTTACCATTGTCGCCTTGCCTTTGGGACTCATGCCAGCCCACACGCCCTCGGGTCGGATACCGACTTGCTTGGCGATGGCGAGAGCCGTGGTTTTACCATCCCCAGTCATCATATTGACTTCGATGCCCATCCTCTGCAGCGCCCGGATGGCGTACTTGCTGGAAGGCTTTGGTGCATCTGACAACGAAACTGCGAGGATGGGGAGGGGCTGGGAAGACGACAATTTGAGCAGGGATACGAATATGATGGTGCGGCCGAGTGTTGTCTCCTGTTTCTCATAGGTAGAAAGTGTCGACGGGATATAGCCGTCCTCGGATTGGGTGACAAAGCGCGCATTTCCGATGAGGAGGGTGTACTTGATCCGCCATGCGTAAGGACCGCTCGGATGCCCGCTCCCGTTACACTCTCGAAGGTCTCCACGGTGGTGTCGGGAACCGAGGTACCCAAATCACGGAGGGCATCCTTCCCGTACGCGGCGACGGCCGTTGCCAAAGGATGCTCGGATTTGGCCTCTGCGGCAGTAACCATCGACATGACGGCTAGCCGAGTTGTCGAGTCGTCCGCACACAAACCGTCGAGACCCGCGTCCCCAGCATACGGTTCCTCGGGGTGGCGTAACGAAGATTGGGCACCGGAACCCAGTGCACGCCAACCACGCTCATTTTGCCGACAGTCACGGTACCCGTCTTGTCCACGACGACGCGGCGGATGCTCTTGCTGGCCTCGAGCGCACGGCCTCCCTTGATAAGGATGCCGTTTTTGGCACCCATTCCGGTCCCGACCATGATGGCTGTTGGTGTACTCAGGCCGAGCGCACAGGGACATGCGACAACGACGACGCTGATGCACATCTGCACGCATACCGCGAGTTTACTAGTCCCGTGGGTGTGGAACATTGCCGGTAGGTTTTCGTCACTGACGAACGTCGAGACGAGGAACCATGCCACGAATGTAATTCCGGCTAGAGAGATGACGGTGGGTACAAAGTAACCGGCTACCTTGTCCGCGAAAGCTTGGATGGGGGCTTTCGACGTCTGGGCGTCTTCGACGAGTTTGACAATTTGGGACAGCGCAGTGTCCTTGCCAGCACGAGTGACTACCATGTCGAACGTGCCGAGGCCGTTGACGGTTCCCCCGATGACGCTGTCTCCGGCCTGTTTGAGAACAGGAACAGGCTCCCCGGTAATCGCACTTTCGTCCACACTGGACGAACCTTTAATAACAGTACCATCGGCAGGTATTTTGTCACCAGGCACGAGCTTGAGCGTGTCCCCGACCTCGACCAATTCGGTCGCTATTTTCTTCTCTTGTGTGCAGGCCGGGGCGTCAGTATAAATCGTAGCCATGGAAGGCGCAAGGGCCATCAGGTCGGTCAGTGCAGCGCTCGTTTTCCCCTTGGCCTTGTTTTCGAGGAAACGACCCATAGAAATGAACATGAGTAACATGGTGCTGGTGTCGAAAAAGAGTGCGGGGCGGTAATCTGGAGTGGAGTTGAACATAGCGAAAATCATGGAAAACAAAGAGTAGAAGTAAGCCGCTGATGTGCCGAGCATGACGAGGACATCCATGGTCGCTGCTCGGTGTTTCAAGGACTTCCAAGCGCTGCGGTAGAAGTTGGCACCGACCCAGAATTGGGCAGGAGTAGTGAGAAGCATGACCAAGACATCGCCCAGATAGATGCCGTTGAATAGATTGGAGGCTAATATCCCTTTGACGCCGGGACATGAGGCAAGACCATGGAAAGGAAAAACACCGGAATGGCGAAGGTCATGCTCCACATGAGCCGTGAGCGCCATAACAAGACTTCTTTAGTCCGGGTGAGCGACGCGATCTGTGTGGCGTCCCCGTGGTCCGCGAGCATGGCGTCAAAGCCCATCTCCTCGATGCGCTCGACCATCTCACGTGGCCCAATGAGACCACGGTCGAATTGGACGGTACACGTCTCGGTCGCCAGAGATACTGCGACGTTGTTGATGCCTGGAACCGAGGACAACCCTGCCTCTACAGTGGATGTACATGACCCACAGGTCATGCCGTAGATGCGCAGGGTAACGGTGTCCGCCCGGGAGACCGGAATCAGGGTAGCGTCGAATCCAATGTCAGAAATTTCCTGCAATCATCAATAAGCCAGACGAACTAATGCCAGTCGAGGTGCCATACGCTGATGATTTTCTCAGGATCCCAACTATTGGGGTCATACTCCACGACCCCGCGCTCGGCGAGCAGTGCAACTTTGACCGACTGTATTCCGGGTTGCTCCCGGAGCATGCCTTCAATAGCCTGACAACGCGCTCAGCATCGACCTTCAGGACATCCCTCAATGGCACGCACCTCCACGCAGGATCCACACGTCATTCCCTCTATCCGCAGATCGCATTTTTCGGACGTAGACTTGTCCATGAGCGCGGAAGACTCTGAATCGACTGGCAGTTCGACCCCCTTTGACCTGAAGGACGAACTGAGAGGCGTGCTAGCCCACAGCTCGCTGAGAAGTTTAGACATTGCAGGGATTAAGATAAAGAGATTGGTATGAGAAGGGTGCCTTGGTTCACGCCAGGTCCCGAAGTTGTCCTGGCTCTCCTGATGAGTAAGGCCCAATTAGCGGAGGCTGATTAAGGACAGTGAGAAAGGTGCCAAAAGAGATGGATCTGATAGCGCCGGCGCAGTAGGAGTCGAGATCGCAAAGGTAGACGAAGAGGGACAAAAGGATGAAACCCGTCTTATGAATTGTGGGTGTTCCAGCAGTCTCTGACCGATCACTCGGTCACAACGTAACGCCCATCTTTCTGTTCTGATTCGCAGCCGCGTAAAATTGCCTCGTCTAAATATAGTACTACACGACGAAATATCCATCGGCCGTCACTACAGAATCCACAGAAAAGGCCGGCTCGTCGCCCTCCAACATCTTGACGCTTGCTATCCCCACACCCGCTAGGCTCCCCTGATTCATAACAGTCAGCGCACAGTAAAACACGGCGGCCTTTGTCACGTACTTGTCCGACGAAAGCTACTTTAACGGGGAAGAACGTTTCCGGATCATCTCCCGCAACAGTAAACATCAAGGAACCTGTCCGGGTGGATTCTGCTCATATATTCAGCATTCACCCACCAAAAGCAGGGGTATTCTCACCAGTACCCGCAGAGACCAGGGGCGTAGACCAAGCGAGGGAATAAGAGTTGGGCTCCAGGGACCATTCGCCAGTGTGAGACGAAACGGTCGGGTATGAACCCGCACTAGATGGGAACATTGTCAGCATGGCGAAAACGGGCAACGGAAAATAACCGACGGCAGCGGGATGAATATCTCGAGGTCATACAATGTTACACTCTCATTCTCAAGTTCGTACTCGATGCTGACTTCGCAAGTACCGTCGTTTGAAGGGGTCGGCCAGCAGTTGACTATCATAGCGCATTTAGCATTTACTTTAATGGGAATCTGAAACACGTACTCGAGAGCGGGACGGCTCCTTCATCGTTTCCCTTGTACCGCCACTTCAACACTGCCAAACTCTGGTTCAAGGGGAAAGTCTTTGAAGCATCGCGCAACTTGACTTCCTTGGGATCAGTCCGACTCGCCCTCATATCAAACTTGGCGACCTGAGGATGTTGTTTGAACTGCAAACCCGCTGCGAGCAAGTTCGAATCCTCGGTCGGCAAAAGAGTGAGAGAGATGCGCGTCTGTGATTCATCGGAGATGTGGAGGTTCATGTCACCCTTGAGTTCAATGTCTTTCTCCAGACCACCGTCCCGGAGGAGTGAGCAGGTAATTTGTTCGGTTATGGAAATGTGAATGCTAAAACACAGATTAGGACGAACCACGATGGGTATCGAAAATACGTACCTCTCCTGGTCGACCTCGGGCAGGCTGCCTCTGCCTTTGGTACCGGCGGCCTTCGCGGCAGACGCAGACATAGCGCAGCCGAGGGTGTGGGGGGTCCGAAGGGAGACCGATGCCAGATGCTACATAGTCTCCGCCAGGGCGTCGATAAGCTCAGCCTGCTTCGTCTTCTTGGAGCTACCCAATTTCATCCCCGTACCCTTGAACGCCGGGGCCCTGGGTGCTGGAGTGACAGAAACGGGGGGCGTCGGAGGGTTATATTGTGTTGGCACAGGCGAATACCCAGTAATCCCACCGCCACCGAAGGAGGAAGAACCAAAGCCGGGGGTCGTGCCCGCTGCCCGGCGTTGCTGTCGCGCCGTTGCATTTCAAGTTGCTTGCACGACGCTTAAGCTCCTCTTGGCCTCAGCCTCCTTGTTCTATACGCGTCACGTACACATCAGGAGGAATAGGACGAACAACAAATGTATGCATACCTGAGCAATAATTATCGATATCTTCTCCTCGTGGCTCTCCATCTCCAGAGCATTGCGCACTTGAACGAGACCAACAGCGCTTTCTCGATAACCGAGACCAACAACCTCGTCAAACGCCCCAAGGAGTTCGAATGCGCGAGTGATCACCTCACTCTCCGCGGCGCTTCGACACATATCGGAGACACACGGGCGAGAAGATGCAACGTGTCGATATCCTGGAGAATGTTGGAGGCCTTATTGGTGATGAGAAGAATATAGAGGTCCTCTAGCGGCTGGTAGACGTAGCGGACGTCCGGCGTCTCAATGAGGGTATGTTGTGTGCTGGACGGGGGAGGAAGCATTTGGGGAAAGACGCCAGCAGAGATTCAATGCGGGTGCGAGTCATGTCCAAAAATTGGCGGGATACCACGGCTGGAACTAACGTTAGGAAGAATACTGTGAAGGACGTGGATGAATTACCCTTCCCGGCTTTCGTACATATCGAGGCTGCGAGAACAACCTGGGATATAATTTCAGACAAAACCGACAGCCAAGGATATGCCAAACCATTTTTAAAGGTTCAGACTGTGGATGTCCCGCAGGGCTGGACTTTTGAGAGAGCTGGCGGTCGTGTCCTGTGGTGGTAAGCTTGTCACTGTTTGCCAATTGCGAAATCAACAAATAACACGCTTTCCAACTTGCCACCAAGTTCAAACGGGAGACGCTCGAGAGTTCAAAGTTTTCGCGTCATTCACAGTTTTGCTTTACCGCTCACCTTTTCATCTTGCGAATAACTCAAAACAGAGTGAGTTACAAATTAAATATGAACTATCCGAGGCTGAATCGAAGCACCTCCGAGGCGCATCATGGCGAGTCCGATCCGTGCCGTAGTTCGTGCGCGGATTTCGAATATAGACGAAAAGATCTTGCGCCTGCAGCACGAGAGAAAAATAACGGAAAACCAACTCAAATCTTACACATACCCCGTCCTCACGCTGCCAACGAAATCGTATCCGAGATATTCATTCATTTCCTCCCGGCCTATCCCGCATGCCCGCCGCTAATGGGATTATCCTCCCCAAATCTGCTGACCCAAATCTGTGGCAAATGGCGAGAGATAGCTCTGGCCACCCCCCAGCTCTGGAGAGCAATCGCAGTCTCGGACATAGAATTCGATACTTTCGAGCGACAGATTCATATGCTGGAGTCGTGGCTAAATAGATCAGGTGGTTGCCCACTTTCTATTCAAATGCCGGTTGACTACCTCGAACCGCATGTTGAAGATATCCTTGAAGCGATCATTCCTCACCGCGCGCGCTGGGAATATGTGAAATTGACGGTTTCACTATCCCATCTCATCGACATCCAAGGCCCGATGCCTTTACTCCGTCAACTAAACATTAGAGTTGAATTCAGTGACGTTGAATCCCCCGCCATAGCTTTTTCTGAGGCACCCTTGTTGCGCGCGGTCTCCCTCAGCGATTTCACCTATCCCCCGGCTTCATGCCCTGGTCTCAATTGACATCTCTGACACTGTTGGCCACAACGCCGGCCGAATGTGGTCCCGTTCTGGAGCAAACTATCAATCTCGTTCACTGCGAACTCATCATCTGTGACTGGGATCTCATTTACCACGACATAAAGCTGGGATGCTTAGAGTCATTGACTTTGGTGGAGTTCGACCCTGCTGCCCCGGTAGTCGATTATCTCGATACCCTGATCCTCCCAGCTCTACGCAGGCTCCAGGTCCCGGACACGTTCCTTACATCCGGCCTTACACCATCCGACCCTATCGTTACACTCACATCATTTATATCAAAATCAAGGTGTAAGCTTCAAGAAGTGCTCATCGCCGGCGAGAGATCTATTCCCAAGGACGCATATCGCAAGGCGTTCCCTTCGATCCCCAAGTTCTCATTCGACGGAACGTTTGACTGGGACTTCAACCAGGAGTTCAAGGATGAAGATTTGGACGATACGAGTTTGGCTACTTCAGACTTTCGGCAAGGTACCGCCTTCCATGCTTTCTCCTCTGAATCACCTTGTTTAAATTTTCACTCAATAGATCCTTCGTAATCTGATATGCCAAGATTTAGGATTCCGCCATATGGTTTATGATATTGCCATGCATAAAGAACGACTTGATATAATCATGGACATGAAACTGCCGCTATCTATGTTTGTACACCTACGAGACCCTATAGTCCGACAACGTATTGCGCGACAAGTATAATCAGTAACCCGTAAAAATCGAAGGAATTAGAGCGAATAAATAGGCAGCTCGACGGAGAAGTATAATATAATTGTAACGGAGTGATCTGAAACTGGGTGGAGTAAAGATACAAGCGCACGGGCGACAATAAACACTAGAACCTTCCCTCCTCTGCAATGGAAGTAACTGGATAGTCTTGCGGTTAGCAAGTCGTGAAGTCGAAGTCGGCGCGATACTTACCACCATAGCACGCGACATTGCGGTTCCATTCACCTCGAATCGAAGTCTCCCCATACGCAGACCGTCACGCAACCCGGTGTCCTCCCCGCTTATCGAGCTGTATCCCAGCCCTAGGATGCAATACCATCGGGGGGTCACTACACAGGCAAGGGAGACCCAGACTTTCAAGTCCAGTAACACACCCAGGTGGAGGGGGGCCCGAAAACCCCAAACTACCCCATCCACGTCACACGCCGCAAATGGCGCTGGAGGGCCGCCAATTATCGCGGAATGCACGGTTTCGGACGTTCGGAGGCCATCCCGGACCCCTACAAGTCTTCTGGGCTGAGTTGCATGCCGGCACGCCCTATCACTGTAACCGTACAGCTTTAACGCGGTGGAGAGTCCGTCCAAGATAGAATGAAAGGTGGTGAAAAGTCAGGTCTAAGGCGAGGTGAATTCGGAGCGGGTGGCGTTGTGCCATTGTGGGCGTACTCACGATGGAGGTGTTAATAGCGCTGGCATCGTTCTTGTATTGGATGTTTGAGGAATCATCAAGCCGTGGAAGTGGCTGACGATGGGTGAGCTGTGGGAATCACTTTGGAGGATTCTCGCTCACGAGCGTCGGTGTCAAGTACTTGTAGCAAACGCCACAGCAGCCAGATGGAGCAGAAGAAGCTTGATGGCTGACAGCGACGATCTCGAATCTCGATGGGCGTTAGTGTTACATATCGGGAGCGATGGAAACGAAGCGAAGGACGGGCAAAGTACGGAGGATGCTGGAGGATGATGTTGAGATAGGTGGTGGAAGAGAGAGAGATTGAGGGAGTGTTACTGTGACTCCATTTCGAGTCACAACATCCTACGCGACGTGTTTCTTTGCGGCGATTTGGCCTTCCATCAGCTTTCCAAAATGGGCGGGAAAAAGTGTAAAATTGTATGAAATGGTAATTAGTGGTCGTGATGTTCGTGAATGTGTCCAACGTAAATAGATAAAACTACTCATAAGGCATATCGGTAACCGCTTCTGCCAGTGAAGCCCAAGTGTTCGCCATGTTCTCCCCAAAACTTTGCTCCTCACGGGCAAAAGTCTGCACGATTTGGCTGAGAAGTGCGTTTTCCCGGTTATGCAGCACTACCCTGAGCTCATGCCACAAGCTAGACGGATATAGTTAGAGACGGAAAACGTTTGGGAAGAAAGAATTTTACCATGCCCGAATAAACACCCGCCGGCTCAGTTGGGCCGCAATAGTGGCCTGATCCTTCTCAATGGCGGCAACGTACTGCTCCACTTGGTCTTCCCAGCCCTCCTTTTGAGCAGCCTTGACGCCGTCTAACTTTATGGAGGTTGTTTCAACACGTTGCTTCAACCTCTCGACTTGATCGATAGAGAGCCGGTCATTGCGAATCAAAAGGTCCTTCATCGCAACATATAGGTCCCGCTGAGCCTGTTTTGCATGAGAACTGTGCAGAGGGCGACATGGGAGAACACACCTTGATACTCTCGAGAGTAGTGTCGAACAGAGTTCGCGTCTATTCTCCATCAGCACCTTATCAACTTGGGTATACTCGAAAACAACTCACTCGTAATTCCGAGAGTTCAGAAGAGCGTTGTGTGTGAGCCGCCACCGCTTGAAGACCAACGCGGACCCCCGAGGATAGTTCGCAATCATCGCCTCGCCAACATTGCTCATTAACCTCCACCAATACGCGGAGGGTATTCGTCAAACGCGCCATGTCCCCCTGATCAATATTAGATTCCAGTTGAAAACCGCCAAATATCGAATCCATCATATTAGGCACAAAGAGGAGCGGTGCAAACGCGGGTGTGGCCGACGATGTAGAGGATGCCAAAGAGGGTACGGATGAGAGCGCAGGGGAAGAGAAGGGCAAAGAGAAATGAGCTTGGAGGGAACCCGGTCGGAAGGCAGGAGGTATCCGTACCGCTGCTGCTTCTCGCCGCTTTATAATCCGCTCCGCCAGAATGCAAATTCTCTGCCACTGTTCAATCAGGGGATTTATTCTGCGACGGAGGGTCCTGTAAAAGGCGTCAACAAGATGTGTGAAAAAACTTGAAAGAACCATACACCAGTTTCTCTTCAAGATCACTGGGGATGGTCATCTCCTCGTTTCTGTCGACTCGTTTGCTGACGGATTCCTCATCCAGTGAAATTGGTGTATTTTTTCGCCATAATTCAAACGATGGTTCCGTAAGAAACGCAGCCAACAGTGCGTCTTCTTTGATGACAGGGTGGTTCCTGTCCAAACAGTATCAGTGACAACGAAACAAATCGGTGAGTGCTTTAGATGTACACCACAAAATTGAGGGATCTTGCCAGACCGCGCCTTGAGGGTATAATTAGACAAAATGTAGCGCAGACAGAAAATAAATACCTTCTCTGCTCGATAAAGACTTCATCGGCTAATTGACTAATTAATTTGGGCTGTTTATACAGGTGAAAACATACCGCCTATGCGCTTGGGCGGTAAGGCTGGGAACAGCCGGAACGGATATCGACGCAGTAGACACTCCCACACAAAAGCGAACTCGGAATATCTTCTGGGAACCGGGGCTGCACTCCGCTGTTCAAATATATTTAGCACCCTAAGGAATACACGAGAAAGCTACTCACGGAAGAGGAAATCTCATAGACCGTATACCGGTTCAAGATGAACCCCTGCTGCCCCAAAATGGTGACATTGACGGTATCCTGTTTCTTCCACCAATATGGCGGGAGTCCGGTGCCAGAGAGACTCGAAGGGACACCTCCCGCAGGATTCCCTTGGCCCACGTCGAACGTATCGGTCGGAACGGGGGCTACTCGTGAGTTTGTATTCCACGGGTCGTCCGTCGCGTAGGCGGGAACAGGCGCACGGATCGCCCCACTGTTTTGCCTATAATTGTTCGGCACAAAGGTCGACGCGGAAGGCGGCAGTCTGCTGAGATCCAGCGTCGGCTCCGGCAGCGTGTTCTGTGAAGACAAAGCGGCAACCTGCTCGATGCTTACATCTATAATTCAGCCCATCAGGTCAGACGTATCACAGCAGAAGAGGTGCATGTTTCCGACCTTTGCCAGCCTGAGCCAGTGCAACGAGAGCCAGCGCTACAAAGAACTCGAGCTTTGAGACGCGCGGGCGATTGCTTACGAGGTTGACAATCTGGCGTGTGCTTGCTTCAGGAGTTGCTCACGCATTAAATATGGGTACTCACCTTGTCAATAGTCGCAGCCGGTAACGAGGAGGTGCCCAAGACGCGCGAAAGCGAGGTCACGGAAACTTCACCAGTGTTGTTCGTGTCGACCAGTTGGAAAGACTGGTTGTAGATTGCAGGCACAGTAGCGTCCGCTGCGGAAATTATGAGGTCCACGACCTCCAGCACAAAGAAAGGTGCTCACCAATTACTGAACTGAAGACGGAGTTGTTGGCTGCTGGCGGGGGTGCAGGAGTCGAGGATGGACTCGGAGCAGCGCTCCATGGGTCGAGAGTGTCGTATGCCGACGCAGCCAAAGGATTCTCATCCACATAGCTGCCTCCGAAACCCCCGTTCGTGTTCGCTCCATACCGAGGCTGCGCTCGAGGGGCGTTGAACATCGCAGTATGGCGTCTGTTAACGCCAAAACGGAAAGCAGATCAATGGCCTCGTGCTTTGATGACAATGACACAACAAGTGGATAAATAGTGTATTTTTTGAAAGCGGTCCACCCTACTCGAGTCTCTCTTTGTGTCTGGCTCAGCAGACCTATATACAACGTCGTCGTTTCGATTACGAGTAATTAATCCCGGCCCTCCAGTTACAGCACCACTTCTGCGGTAACTTTCGCTGCGAAATGCAGCGTCCATGTCGACAGCAGTCTCCGTGCATTCACCTGTTCGCCAGTCAAGCTACATGGACGGATGTTAGCGACTGCGTACAAGTCGGGATAAAACACGTACCCAGGCGTGCCATATGTCAACGGTGCGAAGAACAACAGAACTGCGATCATGGCTACGCAAAAGCCGACGAAGATTATCGGCGCTTTGATACCGAGGTCCGCAAACTGTTTCGGGCGTCCCCGTGTGGTGGGGCCCCATACCGAGATCGGATAGTTCACAGTCTCGGACAGGATGAAGCTCAGGACCGCTCCAGCGATCATAGCTGACGCAAGATGCGAAGGAAGGTAGTGGTGGATGAAAAGCTGGCGGCTCATGAGGAAGAAGGGAGCGTAATGCACGCCCCAAAAGAGCATGAAGAATCCTGTAGAGTTCCATAGGCGGTTTCGAACGGCTGCCGGGGAGGATTAAAAATTAGGTTCATGTCCAGCAAGGATACCACGTACGATCGGGAATTGGATCCAGACCGCGACGACGAGCCAGCAGGTCTGCCCCAAGAATACCGACATAGATAGACAGCGCAACGACACAGGTCCACCAACCAACAACATTACCAATAAGATAAATTTGTTTCTGTGGTTCACTCTCTGTCCAGAAGCTTATGCCACTGAGGAGGAAGGGCCAATTGATTGCGCTACTGGCGTATGGGTGCGAGGCCGTCAGTCCAGCGTTGTGTTGCATCATCAACAGTTGAAGCTCTCCGAACTTCTTGAAGAAGTTCATCGATACTGGCTTTTTCGGCTCTATCGCCGTCCCAGTACGGTTTTTCATGTCCTCGCCTTCTGTAGTCGGGTTGAATTATGAGTAGACGACATTCGAGTTCAAGGAACCTACCAGCAGAGATGATGTCCTCCACGAACCACGTTGCACTTTTCTCGGTCGCGGCCTTGTTGCCGTTGATCTCCTGTTGCTTGAACGCCCATTCAGGGAGTTGCTTAGGGTGCGTCCACATGGACACTTTGGTGGGGGCGTGTACAAGTCTGAAGTGACCCGCCTTGCTCTTCAGGACCTCCGAATCGTGGCCATCGTTGATATTGATGTTGAAAAGTGTATCGTTGTGCCGGTGTGATCATCCTTCGGCCACGTCGTGAACTCTTGGTTGGTCGGCATCAGAGGCGAGGCGACATCATGGGTGAGCAGGTGCGTTTGTGTGTTCACGTGCAGCAGCTGGATGAGATCGCCGTGACGCACATAGCGGCCGCGGCCAGTCTCAGGCAGCGCCTTGGTAGGAATAATCTGCCAGTTATTGTTGGTATCGTTGTGCCCGTATCCCGTAACCTGCTGGCCTGGTGAAGGATGAATATTGGCATGATATAAATCGGAGTAAAAACACATACCTTGACTGCTGATGCGCCCGTCGTCGTACTTCAACGGATACCGTTCTACATGCGAGTGTAAGAACACTTTTGTCTCCTTGTGGCGAAGGGTAACAATATCGTAGTACCGGATTTCTGTAGCCGGTCAACATGGGGGTCTGGTAGTAGAAGTACAAAACACATACCTTGGCTGTTCATCAGCATCTCATTGCCAGCGAGGGTCTCTTGGAAGGCGGGCGACATGAAAGTATCGCCCGGTCCCGATTTGGTGAGGACGGCAAAGTGAACATAGAAGAACGACAGATAAATAACGAAGGGCACGAGGATGAAGCCCACCGCGCGTGCGGTGAAGTGTCTCCAGAAGTGTTCCTGTACACCCCGAGTTGGCCACAACCCAAAAATCGGGATAGAATCATGCTCACCATAGTGTTCCCCTCCTTCCTGTAATCGAGGATATCCCACAAATCGATTATGACTGCGATTCCAATGGCAAATACGGTGAGAATGCCGTTGACTTTCGAGCCCCATGCGCAGGCCATGAAGACGCCGGTGAGGGTAAGCCATGTCCACCATTCAGTCGAAAATGCCCAGTAACGCAGCTTTTTGAAGCGAATGTATGAATACATGGTGAGGGTCATAAAGAAAATGAGTGTTGCGTCGAGCAAGATGAGTCGCGACTGAGCGATGTGTCCATTATCTGGAATCACCGTGTTAGACTGTTGAGAGATATATTTGTATGCCAGCGCACCAAACAAAATTATCGCGGCTGAAAACGCCGAAATGACGTCGAGTAGCCGCTTTCCTTCATAATTGCATACACGAGCGGTACCGTCAGACTGCCTAGGATCGCCGGCAGCGCCCGCATGCCCACGTACGGGACGTGGTTCTCGGTATAGCTGTCCCCAATATTCTCGAACATGAACTTGCCATCAAACCCGACAAACCAACCCGCCAGGCCGAAGAGGAGCTTGGCAAACGGTGGGTGCACATCGAAATAGTATTCGCGCGAGATATAATAGGCCGCAAACTTGCCAAAGTGCACCTCGTCGAAACTACAGGGACAATACTGAGGAAGAAAACATATGTAGAAGGGGTAACACGCACACCACCTGGTCAGGATGGTTGATCTTGTAGAAGCGCAGCGCAAATGCAAGCGTGGTAAGCACCGCAACCACGATCATGCTGGCCTTCTTGGTCTCTAGTAGCTTCTCGATAGGATGGCGGTTATTCTGGATTTCAGGTCAGTTCGGCCAGGACGCGCAGCCAGCAGCACAAACAGGATTCTGGTAGACTTCTGCAACATGGTCGTCGGTGTGGAGGCGGTCATATTCTACGTTTGGGGCTGTCGGCGGGGCCTGTCGTTGGCGCAAGCGCGGTGCCTGCTGGCTTTTGCCTGCCATCGACGTGTTGGTTTTGTGCGTAGTGTGAAATTAGAAAATTACATAAGAAAATAAATATACGTTCTAAGTATAGAGTACTATGCAAAAAAAAAACCAACACGGTCTGATAAACATACTAGGCCAATGCTTCTAGAGCGGTCCATTTCTCGAGAACAATTGAAAAATTCTCGTCAAAAGGAAAAGGTGTAAAAATATCAATTATTCGTGCCGCTCGGAGTACATACCAAACGTCGTTCACCCTCTCGGGTCTATAAGTCCGCATAGAATCAAGCTCCTCAGTCAGACCCAGTTCTCAAGAAGGCTGTTCGCATCGACAGAGCGCACAGCGTCAACCGCCTTTTGCACGAGATCCTCGAGTGACGAGAGGATCTCATCGTAGTCTGATCCCAGAACGCCAAGTGGGTAGGCTGTTGACACCCCAACGGGGAGCAGGCAGAGGGAGGGAGAGATGTTGGTCCGAAGTTCCTGGAGTATACAGCTTCACATCAGGATCATCCCACTGGTATCTTTTGAGGGTCTTCGCCCAATCGTACTGCTTCTCCACAGGGGGTGCGAACTTCTGCATAAGCACCTTGAGGAGTACGTAGCGACCGACTCGACGTCGTCGTGCGGGAGCGGATCGTAGTTCCCGAGACTTGCCACTGACATTGTATCCAACGTGCTGGTAATGGTATCTTTCACGACAGCTGACGACGAATCCTCAAAGCATCGACCAATCTCCTAGTCGACCAGTAAAAGTTGATTGTCAGCGAGGAGAATATTATTGATCACGATGGAGGACGCGACGGCGGAAGGTGTCAAGAATGGATTCGAAAAGCTGCTCCGCAGCGGCGAGAAACTCCGCCGCGGAAAGGACCTTGAGCTTGCGGCCGTTACGCGGTGAGGCGAAAAGCATAAGCTTGAGGTGGTGGGGGTCCAGAATGGATCCAAGAGAAGGAGGGCCAAGCGCAGCAAACGCCGCGAGGAGTTTTGGAGCGTAGGCGGGGGGGGGCTGCTCGGGGTCGGCGGCGTACAGAGCGTCGAAAACGAACCTTTCACGCCAGAGCCGGCGCTCGACAATGAAGCTTGCCTCGATAACGATGGGTGTTGGGCTCTTGTCGCCCGGAGACTGTCGAGCTCGCCCTCGAGCACAGCTGCCGAGCATTCAAACGCAACCGCGACAGGCGCTTGCCGTTGAGGCGGACTACTCCTGGAGCGCCAGGAAGAATGACGGAAGCGGGTACGGCGTCGCCTACAGAGAAGTTGGGGGAGGTGAGGTGAAGTTGTAGGTGAAGAGAAGGTTATAGCCGAGTTGGTACCATGAGGCAATTCGGAAGAAGTGTAGGAGGGCTGAGACGGTGGGGAAGCCCTCCGAGTCAAAGCATTCGTCAACGACGGCAAACTCGAGGCGCTCCTGGCTGTGAATGGAGACGAAAAGCTTCGTCTTCTCTCCTTTGCCGTGGAAAGACAGCATCGGCACAAAGAGTCGTGTTGGTTGGAAGGTAAGCAGGTCGTCAGCGTTGATGATGGCTTGCTGATATTTCGCTACATTCGCACTCGCACCGATGAGGGGGTTGGAGGCGACAGTCGGTGCATTGGTTTCGTAAACTCGACGTTAACGAGGATGTTGAGGATAGTTGACTTGGCCGCTGCGGAAGGGCGGAGGGCGGTATCATATTTCCTCACTTTGTGGTAGCCATGCTGCTTTTGCGCGCGCAGCGCCTCAGCCGGTGTAGGGATGTAGTCCAAGGCAAATGGCAGCGAGTGACCGGCGGAAGCGGCCTGTGTATGTTCAACCGTGTCAACGGCGTGCAGGATACGGTTTGTGAGGAAACAAACATTCGCAAGACGAGCAAGCCAGTACCGATTATCTATCCTACGTTGGTCCGTCTTGGACGACGTTTTAGACTCTTTGGTAAGATTGGTCAGTATAGCCTTCTTGAGCGTCGGACTAAGTGATTGCGCGCCACTTCCTTGAGCTGCACGGCTTGTCGACCAGCGCCGGTGTGCTCAATCTTGCCAATACGACGTCGAGTGGTGAGAGCACTGCATGGCCAGGAAAGTACGTATTCGGAGTCCTAGAAGCGCAGCTCCTTGCGCTTCTCTGTCGAAAGGCCGCCAATGGCGCCGGTTGTAGACACTGATATCAGGGTCTTGGTGGGGAAGTCGATCGCCTCTTGGTCGGTCGGAAGAAGTAGAGAGTTGGACGCCGATGGCAGCACGACAGACTGCGTGGTCGAGACGACAGACGGGGGTTCTCGGGTATCGTTCAAAGGACACGAGCACTCGGCGGAGAATCTCACTGGAAGGAAGCTCATGCAAGCCTCGCGCTCTGCCGAGGCTGTCTTCTCGTATAGCTTTAGCGCGAAAAGTGCTGTTCCGTTCATCAGGAAAACCGTAGCCGAGATGTACCTATGAGGCACTATGAGTCCTATGCAGCACTGCATAGTACTGCATAGGCCTCATAGTGCCTCATAGGTACATCACAGCCACAGGTTGCTGCATAGTACTGCACAGTACTGCATAGTACTGCACAGTACTGCATAGTACTGCACAGGCATTTTGGTTTTCCTGATGCTTGTGCTTTGGTTTCTCCTCAGAAAGAGCAGCTTTCTGGTGTTTTGATTTCTTGGATTTTAGGTCTTGGATTTTAGGCCTAGAGTCCGGTTAAGCATCCAAGAAGCATAAGAAAGTTGAAGCTGCACTCATATTTCACTGTTTGCTCAAGTCTACTCCTATTTAGGTTGCGGCGCGGATCAGAAATGCCGAGACAGGAATTGATCCGACACTTCCTCCGTCTCTTCGCATCTGGCTTCAATCCTTTGGACCTCCCTCTAAAGGTTCAGTAAAAACTTTCATCGGTCTTGCGTTCTCCAATTCTGACTGGCTGTCAAAAATATGCTCGGCGCTACACGCTAAACCTCCCGGTATTTTTCTAACGAAGACGCTTCTCCTTCGCGTCATACTTGGCTTCATCCTTTTCGAATTGGGCACCCTCTAAACGACCTCACCAGCTTGAGCTTATCTTTTAATTTCTCTGGATCCCGTTCTGCGTTCTCGAATTCTGACTGACCGGGCGCTAAATGCTACATCTCGATTCTACTACTTACTTTCCACATGCGACTGATCCTCGCTCATTCGAGGTCCGAAATGAATGACGACATGCACTCGTCTCGAGCATCTTGCCCGGGTAATGAAAGAATAACGATGCAGTCTGAGCCAATGATAATCCGGGATGCTATTCCCTGCTGCAGCATGAACATTCGCAGTTGAAATGAAGAAAACGATTCTGCGGCTGGCTGGTCTTCCATTTTCATTCCTCGGGTTCGCGATCGAGTTTCTCGTCGTAATGTCGGATATTCATCGACGCGACTCGCACTGACTGGGATTTGCGCTCGATGATGATCCCCGCGCATGTGGAGTCGAGAAGAAATTTACATGAAAGAACATATCCGGATGAGCGATCTGGATAATCGAGTCTATCTTTTCTTGGATCCCACCCTTGCTTTTCGCTTTGACCTCTATTCTCCTCTATTCCAGCTTTTTCAGGTGACGATTTGGAGTCAATCAGCTTCTTGGCGGCCGAATGTTACGCGCTGATACGCGCCGCGTAGCGCGTCCACGCGCCGTGACGCGCGTGTAGGTCCGTGTGGATCAACGACTATCAGTGATACCAGCGACTTCTCGACCTTCTTTTGCACCTTCCCCATCTTCCTCGGCGTTCTGGATTTTCCTGGACCTCCGTAAAACATACATACACAGAATTTCTCCATCCGTTCGACATCGTTCCATTCGAATTCCTGCATTTCTGGGCCTTCCTCGATTCAGCGAATATACGCGCCGCTAAGTCTGGGCAGATCAGACTGCAGCATCTTCGATTCAAATCCCTTTGCAGCAGCCACAATCAAGCCAAGCTTAAGCTTGCTCTTACGCCTACGATTAATGGCGCCGGTCTTCGGCCCATTTGCGGATTTTCCTCACGAGCGAGTACTACAAGTTACCGGACGTTTTCTACGTGCACAAAAACAAGACAAAAAAACGCCGAACCCGAACCCGAACCACACCTCGGCGTCTTCGGTCGTTGTTGGAGCTTGGCGCCAGCCACCACGGCGCACGCTGACGGGAACTGCCAGCTCACCGTGATATCCGCGCCAATATAATGGGAACTTCCTTCCACCTTCCCGCGGTTCTCATCCGACCGCTCGCGAAAATCAGGACGCCTAGGCCCTGGTCTTGGGTCTATCACCTACATATCACTCGGCTGCTTCTTGGATTCTATAAGTAAGTGTTCTATAAGTATCCGGCCCGGGTTCTTCCTTCACTGGCAGGACCGTCTTTTTTTTTTGCTCGTGTTCTTTTTTGAAGCCTGCTGCTGTTGCTGCGGCGTAGATCCAGGCTAAGCTGCTTCCCGCGCTACTTATCAGCTATTGTAGCACCACACTCACCCTCAGGCCCTATCGCAAATTTATCGCTCACCGCTGACCATAGCCATCTTCAATCAACTCAACTGCTTCTCTGAGTCTGATGATTCTGCATATCACGGATCGGCTATTGAACCAGGGTAGGGTCTGGTAGGGTACTCGCTGGCTTATAAATAATATCATCCAGCTCAACATCACTTCGATTCGAAGCTGAGGTGTTGTTCAACAAGAATTCAACAGCGGTGATCGTGCGAGTGACTTGTTCCGCAGTACTAGTGCGGTAAATATACCTCTGCGAGTTGACCATAGATAGAGCCGGGCCCGGTGGCTGTTAACGTTGCGACGGATAGACGGATATCCGGTAGACGACTCAGAGTGACGCGCACGGTGATGGATTGATTAATATTTTTGAACGCCTACAAGAGACAAGGACAAGGACAAGACAGCTCTATATGAGTTCCATCTGTATACGCCCGTTGCTCTACACTTGCCCTACAGCCTAATCAATCTGAACGACTGTCTACCCAGCCTGAGATTTCCTGTGCTCCCTGTGCTTGCAATTAAACCGCCCCCGCCCAACCTCCGAATTGCGAATATATATAATCATCTCATCGACTCGCCCACGCTAATATATATGAACGACGTACAGACACACCCACATGAACCCACAAAACCCGCGCGCGGCTCGGAGTCGTCGGTATCTTGTATCTTAGATACAAATCTTCATCTCGCAAGTAACTACCATCACCTCAACCCTCCCACCCTCCATCCATCCATCCATCCATCTCAAGTAACTGACTCCAATTTCCAAATCTAGGTGTTGGCGTTCCACTGTCAAGTCGGAGTCCACATTTCTTCCACATCGGGCATATTGTCCACATTGTCGGACGCTAGTATTACGGGAACCTATAAACCTATAAACCACGAAAATCAGCAAATTACGATAAATTACGACAACTTCGACAGCCGCGGCGTGGAGGCCCAAGGGTATTAAGCCTAAAACGCTATTCGTGATGCGCACTCACGATGTAACCGGGAAAAGGCGGCTGCGGAGGTAAAGTAGGCGCGTTGGGCTTGTTTCTTGTTTCGGTGACAGGAGGGAGAATGGGGGGTGATAGTGGGATAAGATTGAGGAAGATTTGACGGTGGGTGATAGTGGAGGAATGGGAATGTGGAGGAATGTGGGGGAAACTGAAACGACGGGATGAATGTTCTAAAAGTTTAATGTGGAATGTGGCGATCTAGTAGAGTAGAGTGGTGGAGTAGTGGGGACGGATCGAATGAATATTGAATGAGGACTTTCGGGGTTGGATGGTCTGTTTAATCGCGATTAGTTGAACCACGATTATACTGCTTACTTGGCCATGAATCGAATCACGATTGTGGCGTTAGCGTTGAAGCTGTAATTGAAATCAGGCTTGGATATATAGTTGAACAGTGGTTGAATCAGGATCGGCGCCGTCGTGAAGAAAAATAAATAGCAAGGCGGGTGTTGGTGGGCGGCGGGAGAGAATAAATAGGAGATACATAGCACAAGATACATATACATTCGGGTTGTCGAGGCTCGAGGCTATTCCTCCGCGGCGGGAGCAGCTGGCGTCGGAGAAGTCTCCGAGGACGGAGCCCTTGGTGCGTGCTGGAAAATATCCGTCTTGAGGGGCCAGGGCGTGCCCATCCAGGTGGCGAGGGTGGTGTGGTCTGCGAGCTCGTCGTCCGTGTTGGGGTGGATTAGGACGCTGCAAGTAGTCAGGAACACACGCAATAAAGTCGGATAGGGGTGATGAGAAGAAGCGAAGAAGACATGATGGGATGATATATCACATCAGCATACGTGCGAGTTTCAATGTGGCGCTCGAATTCGAATGTGCGGGAGATGTATAGGAAAGATGGATAAGACTGACGAACAGGGACCGCGGTTGACGACGAGCCAGCAAAAGAGAGCCCCGGTCTGGTGGGGTGTGAAGGTGTTGACCTCGAACATGGGTGTCGGATGGGGACCTGCCGGGATATGGATCAACGGAGCAGACGACAGAGATGGTTGGCAGCACACCGACTGGGCGATCCCAGAACTTGTAGATGCGAAGCTGTCATATTGGAGGCTGTGTGACGGGTGTGGAAAGACTAAGAATGCATCTTGCTTGCCTCTGGAAATTCGAGTGAGATGCGGGAGTGGAGGGACTGAGCATGGGGGACGTCGGCGGGGGCATAGTAGACATGAAAGTCGAATCCATTGCGTGCAGAGTCGATTGGAGGGAGAAACTGGTGGTAGGCGAGAGAAGACATGCCAAAATACTTAATAAGTAAGTTAAGGGCCAGACTGAAAATTGTTCTATACCTGTCCTCTCCATGAACAGGTCGTCTGCCAACAAGCAAAGGGGATCCGATCAGCTTGCTCAGCCTCCCCTTTCCCCTGCGTACACCTCTCCGCGCCGAGCTCCTGCCCCGCCGCCCAGCAACGGCTTCTCCCTCTCCGCCGTCTTCAGCCGCACTCGCGCCTCGTCCCTGCGCTCTGTCTATTCTACTTCTTCCACCACAACCCACAACAGCGACAGGTCCACCGCCCATCCTTATTCTGTCATGCACGTCGCCCCTATGCCCGTAGTTACCAACCAGGAGAATCCAGAGGACGAGGAAGAGTGCCCCGTCTGTCTCGAACCCCTCAGTTTTAGCTTTCGGCTCCCTGGCGAGAAGCCCCATATCGTCCCAGAGTGTGGCCATGCTCTTCATGAGGTTGGTAGAGTCTTTTCTGCAGAGTTCCAAGTCTAATTGTGCCTTAGGCATGCTTCACTGCTGTCTATGGGCCCCCGCCGTCACAGGCGCGCTCAACAGTCCCCCGCAAGTCCAATCTCGGTGTATGCGGTGTCTGTCGTCGACCGATGAAGGTCGGTGACGGCGACTCGAGCAAATCAAACAGTGTGTAGTCTCTGTTGTCCCTCAATTTCCCGCCCTGACCCGCCCAGAACTTGCCTCGCTCACCGGTGTGGGCCCCCGCGACGGCACAGCGCTGTACCCTGGCCGCGATACTCCCTCCTCCACAGGCCGCAAAAGCGGTCGATCCCAGTCCCAAGCCCGCTACGACCCCAACGACGACGACCCCATCGAGCACGCCGGCCACAGTCAAAAGTCGCACGCTGCCAGCGAGCAACACTCGGGCTATATCGTCGCTCCCTCAATCCAGGTCCGCCCAGAGTTCTCGTCCCTCACCCGTTCTACGGACAACAACCAGCCCCTCACTTGCATTGTCGTCATCGAGCTCCCCGGTAAGCGCATCACCAATGGCCCTGTCCCCGGCCCTGTCATGTCCGACATCCGCGCTGGTTCTCGTTCAGGCCGCTCCAGTCCCCGCCCAGAGTCTAGTCGCCGCCATCAAAACGGCGATCATCGCAGTAGCGACCGCGACCATCGCAGCGACCGGGATCGCAGCGACCGCGGCGATCGCTCTCCACCCCAGTACAACTCGTCCCACGGCCACGACCGCGAGCCTGAAGAGGACTCGCCGTTTGTCGCCATCACAGAGGACCTCCGCAACCGCATCATCGACTGGAAGGGCCACCCCATGTCCGACCTCGGTGCCCTCCAGATGTACGACCTGCTTGGTGTCCGCCGCGACGCCATTGTCCGCGAGTTTTACGTCTACCTCTTCAAGGAGGCTCTCATTTGTGTTGCCGAGGAGCGCAAGCGTTCTCTTGGCCGTTTACTGTCCAATGCATCGGGTATGAGCGAGACGGCATCCAACACCTCCGCCGCCCCGCGCGGTGTCCTGCGTCTCCGCGGTCGCATCTATGTCCGCCACATCAAGCACGTCACCGCTACGTCGTCCGCCGGCGAGATGAGTCTGACCATTGACATGGAGGACGAGCTCGCGAGCTTTATCCTCATTTTCAAGGAGCGCGCGTCCCTCGAGGCGTGGAAGAACAAGATCCAGGCCCTCGTCAACCACTTCCAGTCACTGAACCCGCATTCCCAGCCCGAGCCCGAGCGGCCCCTCGACATGGAGGAGTTTGGCGGCAGCGCAAAGGCGATGCGCATGCTCTCTGGCGGCAGCGGCACGACGACGAGCACGGGCGACAGCAGCCTGCTCAACGGCTCGTCTGCGCGGAGTACGATGAGTAGCTCGACGAGTCACGGCAGCCTGCCACCCCCGCGGCACAACTACTCGAACAAGCTCAGCCCGCTCGGCGAGGACGACGAGATGAGCGCGTACGATAGCCCGACAGGGCTTGTCACGCCGTATACGTCTGCGGGTCCGAGCAACAGTCTTACGCCGCTGCCGCATCCGCCGCTCGACCTCATTCTCGTTGTCTCGCTGCCTCCACCTGGCGCCGCGCCGTCGACTGCTGCGCTCAAGGTGCGCGTCATCAAGGCGACGCTCGATTTTACGCTTGCGTCACTGTCGAACAAGGACCGACTCAGTCTTGTCACGTTTGAGGTTGGGCAGAGCGGGCGCGTGAGGCGGACACCGTTCTTGTATGTTGGCAAGGCGCAAAGCCGACAGCGGCTTGAAAAGTTTATTGACGAGATTGGGGTGCGGGTTGACGAAGCGATGGATGAGTTTTTGGTACGGGGGAGCAAGGACGAGAAGACGGACGTCGTGACGGCTGTGAACCACGGTAATTTTTGTCTTTCATTACTCCGAATATTTACTAACGCACTCGTAGGCCTCGATGTTGTGCTGCAACGAAAGTCCAAGAACCCCGTCTCGGGCATGATGCTCGTCTCGGATGCGTCCGACTCGACACGGCGCGCGCAGATGGACCTCGTCCTGGCGCGCGCAGAAGCCGCCAACGTCCCGATCCACTCGTTCGGCTACGGCCGCTCGCACGACCCCGCGTCGCTCTGGCTCATGTCGAACCACACCAGCGGGACGTACACGTTCGTCAAGGACTGGTACGACCTGCGGGACTGCGTCGCGGGGTGCGTGGGCGGGATGATGTCGATCGGGTTGCTGAGCATGAAGCTGCACATGAAGATCGTCGATGGGCTAAGGTTCCGCATCCGGAAGGTCAGCGGCGGGCCGAGCTCGATCCTCGCGAGCGACGGGCAGAATGTGGATGTGGAGGTTGGGGAGCTGCGGTATGGGGAGAGGAAGGAGATGCTCATCGAGCTGGAGCTGGACAACTCGGACATGCAGGCGAAGATGGCGGCGGCGCGGCAGCAGCAGGGGAACGGCGGTGGTGGGCGCGGGGGCGGGCGGATGCTGAATGCGACGGATCAGTTCGTCGCGAGCATGGGGCTCGACGCGCTCGCCATCGACGACGCGCCGGACTTTGCGGACGGGATGATGGACCGCATGATCGACGAGGTGCCGGTCGTCGAGGTGGACGGCTCGTTCTTTGACCCCTCGGCGGGCAAGCATGTCAGCCGCCTCGCGCACCCTGTGCTGCTTACCGTCACGCTGCTCCCCGCGCAGGCGGGCGTGCCGCGGGCGCCGTCGGCGGTGTCGGACCCCGTTATTGTGCGCCGCCGCATGGAGCTGCTCGCAAGCGACATGATCACACGCGCGCTCGTGCTGGTGAGCCGGCGCAATTTCCCGCAAGCGCAGAAGATTCTTGGGGAGACGAAGCGGATATTGCATACCGTTCTGCAGACGATTAGCCGGGCGCTGCCGCCGCCGAATCCGAACTACAATGGGGGCGGCGGGACGACACGGAATAGAAGGGAGTTGTTGACGCTGTCGGCGGTGAGGGCGATGCAGGCGATGTTGCAGGATTTGGCGGTGCTGAGCGAGGCGCTGGACGAGAATGTCGAGCTGTTTGCGCATGACCAGCGGAATTTCGGGGCGCAGCAGGTGGGTTCCACTTCATCTCTCTGACTTTTACTTTTATTTACGGTTCTTTTTTTTTCAGGCGATGATCCTCCGTGACCAGAAGAGCTGGACGGGGCGCAGCGCGACGGAGCGGCTATTCTGGACGACGGACAACTCCATTGAGCTGGTTTCTCGGAGCACGGACTGGGTTGCGCGCGATTAGTCGTTGCGTCCTTTCCTTTGTCTGTTGTCTGTCTTTCTGTCTACGTCTACGATCCGAGTCCGGTGGGGAGGGTGGAGCAAGCGACGCGCTGAGGTTGGCGCCGCGCGTCGCGCGGGGGTGCGGACGGACTGAAAAAAGTAATCGAATCAAAGTCATCTCATCTCGGTCTCGGATTTGCAAGTATGTATGTATATTCTTATCCTCATCCTTGCGTTCGTCCCCCCTTCACCACCTTCCTGTATGGGTATTGTCTGTAATGTTGTTTGTCGTCACGTCTCTCGTTTTTTTTACTTATTTCTCTCTCCTCAATCTCCCTCGTTTTTATCTCTCATTTTTCCATACTTACACGCTCACTTGTTCGCGTCGCTCGAACATACGTACGCTCGTTACCTGGCTACAGGTGTATTTTATTATGTAGTCACATTTTTTTTCTTCTTGTTGGCCGCGTAATGGAACGTGTTCTAGAGATTTGGGTGCCAGTGGAGTTCGGAACGCGTCGGTCACGATTCGTGCACGGAAATAAGTTCGAGTCCGATACTATCCTTGGTTCCTCAGGAGTTCCGTGACGGTCCACGTTCAAAGTGAACCCGGTGTTGCCACGATATCCACGCGCGACGTTGACCATTTCAGATGCGTGAATATGTTCCGGTCCACGCCTGACCACTCTTCTCTGCTCTCTTTCTGGCCATATTGGCTCTTGCGGGACAATAGGGGGGCATTGCTTCGACTTCCCATGTCTGCGCCGCTGAAGTTGAATGATGAATCTAATCTAGCAGAAGCACCGGATTTTGGGAGCTTGTATCACGCGCGAACTGCGATAATTCAGCGCTAGGGGTCATGTCGAGTAGATAGAATTCGCTTGAAAACGTGTTCTTTCGAGCGCAGAGGATGGCGCCATTGACGAGCATGCTTGCATGCTGGGTTCAAGGTCCGAGGGAGCCTTCAAGGAGACTATTTGATCGTGCATCCCGTTTTATTATAAACCGCCACCACCGTTTCACCACGTCACCACAGTTCTGCCATGTCCCCTCAGATTATCGACAACGCGCTCGGTGCTGTAGGAAACACGCCGCTCATCCGTCTGGACAAGGTCGCTGCGCAGTTTGGGCTCAAATGCAATCTCTGTATGACGAGCGCCTGCTGGTTTGTTCGGAGCTAACCTGATATATATATTTTTTTTTTCAAGTGGCGAAAGTGGAATTTCTCTCTGTCGGCGGGTCTATCAAGGATAGGATTGCCAAGGCCATGATTGAGGCTGCGGAGAAAGAGGGCAAGCTGATTCCTGGTCAGAGTGTGGTAATCGAGCCGACGTCAGGAAACACTGGTGCGCGCTTAGATTCTTTACACAGTTTGACGAGAACGATGCCGATGCTGTTTTTACAGGCATTGGGATGGCCATGGCGTGCGCGATAAAGGTGATACCTGCAAAATTTCGCAGAACTCGTACTGAATACTATAGACAAGGGTTATCGGTGCATTATAACCCTGCCCAACAAAATGTCTCTTGTGCGTCGATTTAACTCTTCAAGCGGACTGTTTCGCTGACCCCTTGAAAAGGAGAAAGAAGCGGCACTGCGTGCTTTGGGAGCGGAAGTTGTCCGCACGCCGACAGAGGCGGCATGGGACTCGCCCGAGAGCCATATAGGTAGTGCCCAACTTTCCTCGGTGGAAGTCTCGTGGCTGAATTCCTTAACGATCGCAGGTGTGGCCAAGAAACTTCAGCGTCGAATTCCTGGTGGAATTATTCTTGACCAGTATCGCAATGTACGTGCGTGGCTGGTGTTACGAGCGACAAGCTAACGTACTCGCAGGTTAACAACCCGTTAATACACGAAATGACGACGGGCCCAGAGATTATCGAGGCAGTTGTTTCTACTCCGTCGACACCGGAACGGCCATCCTCGGGCAAGGTCGACGTGGTGATCTGCGGCGCCGGAACTGGCGGTACTATTACTGGAATCTCTCGTGCAATGAAGAAAGAACACAACAAGGACTGTATCATGGTCGGCGTCGATCCTGTAGGTGTTTTAGGACACAAACATAAATTGGGTTTCTGACATTTTATTTTAGAAAGGCAGCATCCTCGCCGTCCCCGTATCACTTAATACTGCAGACGATGGAGCGCAATACGTCGTGGAAGGCATTGGCTACGACTTCATTCCCGATGTTCTTTCCCGGGACCCAGGAAATGTTGACTCTTGGATCAAGACTGGCGACGAGGAATCGTTCGAGGCAGTTCGCGTCCTGATGAGATCCGAAGGTCTTTTGGTCGGGGGAAGTTCCGGCAGCGCTCTCAGTGGGGCGGAGAAGTGGTTTAAGACGGAGGCGGGTCAGAGAGTCGCCCAGACAGAGGGCATGAATGTTGTATTGATATTAGCCGACGGGTCAGTAGAATTCCTTTCCTTCCATTTCAAGACCTTCGCTAATCCTGCGCAGAATCCGTAACTACATGAGCAAACCGTGGTTTTTGAGCATGGCATTAGAAGCAGAGCCTTCTGAGCTCGCTGCGAACATTGCCGAGGTCATGAAGGGCGACAACTGAGGATGGGAAGAACGGGAGATGTATTGCAATTGGACGTTGATATACTATAGACTACTTCGTACACGAATTATAGACAATGAGAATGTTAGGACAGGATGAACCATGAGAGCTCCATTATGCGAGAGCTGCCATCTGTGGAAGTCCCTTCTGCACGTTGATTAGACGCGCAGATTTGGTCGATTTGGGCCATCACCAGAACCAAGACAGGGTGGGTTAAGCACTGCTCGGGCAGAAATAGGCCAGGAAATGAAGGTAAAAAATGCGCGACGGTCCAACGACGGTCAACAAAATGTGAGTGATTATGGTCGGGCGTAAAGAGATGTCGCACAACTAATAGCAATGATTGGGGGTGCAGTAAAAATGAATTTGAGGTGTCAGATGCGGAGGAACGTGCATCCTCGCTCGTTCCTCGTCCAAGGCAAGTTGAAAAGACAAGTCGAAGGTGACAAAGAACGCCAGCCTGGGAATCTCGACGGGATTACCCGATACGGCTCGAAACAAAGAGTCACCAACAACGCGCTCCCAGTCCTCTCCCTTCACATGCGTGTCGCAGCCATCTAGGACAACGATATGTCCAAGAACACCACCGTTAAAGGCATCATACAACAAATAAAGAGCGAAAAAATCACAGAAAGGCAGCAGGGTCTCCAATCCCTTCGCGAGTTTTTCAGCCAGGACCATGTCGTCGCCAAATTCCACATTTCCGGGGGAAAGGCCATCCCCAAGACGTGGCTGGTTGTCTTTCAGGCTCTATTTGAGGCCGTCGGGAACGAGAAGGCTGCTTACGCGAAGCAACTCAGTAAAGCCTCCTCGACCACAAGCGTCGCCACTGCCCGAAGACGACTCACCGATGCAGCGAATACTGTCCGCTGGCTAGCCGAGCGGACTGTGCAGTATCTGAACAGTAGCGTCTTTCAAGCTCTGTTCGATCATCTGCATAGAACCATGGTGCACAAGAAGGACCTTTTGGAACCCGTCGCGCTCGACTATATCAAGGCACTGCGGTGTCTGTTGGAATGGACGCCTCACCTCGATAGGCTCGACGAGAACAGGTGGCTGCAGATAGTTGAGTTGGGCTTTAATGTTGTTCTAGGGGATCCAATAAAGAAAGAATTCGGCGATGACCCTGTCGAATCCGTCACCAGCCCGGCACCTCCTCCGATGGAAGATGACGACGACGAGTTCTTCCTGGAGAACGAGGGCGAAAGTGATGTCTCTTCTGCCTCACCTTCCAAAAAGCGTCGGCGCGGCACTGCACCCCCGGGTCCGTCTTCTCTTCACCCACCCCAGCCTAAGCAACCGAAACGCAATAAGGTGCCTAGCAAAGAGCAAAACGAACTCGTCCCTATTCTTTCCCTCCTTCTCCGATCCTCCAGTGCTCCTCTCCTTCTCCGGGATGATTTGCCATACCTTCCTTCCTCCATCCTGCTCCGCCTTCAAAGATTTCTTGAAATTTATCCTGCTGACGCATCCCTCTATCACGATTACTTGTCGACCGTGTTATTTACACTCTCTCATCTATCCCTCAATCGCAAAGACAGCGTCGTCCGCTTTGCGCAGGCCAGCTGGGATTCTCTGGTTGGTCTGTGGGGAACCAAGAACAAAGGGATGAAAGAGTGCCTTGTCGCGGTACTCCATATCCTATTCCCGTTCCTTACGGCCCATGACAAGGCCCGGGAGGCTTCGTATGACTGGTCCATGGGAATTGCGCATCTATGGCGCTTATTGGATGGCGAGGCGGAGAGTCGTTGGGGTGTCGATGGGCTGTCATTGGAGTGCCTGAGGCTAGAATTGACCGATGCAGAGGACGTGACTGGTGGTGCTTTCGTTGCTCAGACCTTCCGTGCCGGATCCAATTTTGACGCCGTCCAAGCGTTGGCATGGGCAATTCTGGAATTACAAGCAGATTGTGCTGAGAAGGTAAAGGAAATTCACCGATGAGTCAACCACGTCCTGATCTCGTTTCTGCAGCTATTTGAACATTCCGAGAGCACGCATTCGCATCCCACTCAAACCCGAAAAGGGAATAAACGGATTCGAGGAGAAAACCCCATCTCTTCGCTTCTCGACTCCATGCAACAGCAACGGCAGTCTCATGTTCGTGCATACCATCTCCAGACGCTTTTGTTCTTTATCAACAGGCATTGGTCTGTCGTGCACGACAGTCTCCAACAGACGGTATTTTCCACCCTCATCCAGTTCATCTCATTCGACGACCCGCTCGTCCAATCGTGGACGTTCCTGTGCTTCACTGCTATAGCCCATTCAGACACCCATCCGCGAGTCGTATCTGGTGCCCCCGTAGCACGAGACTGGGATACCATTTGGACGCATGCAATCCGCCGCACCAATGTACCCAGTGTTTCTCGGGCCGCATGTCATGCGGCATATGTTCTGCTCCTACAGTCCCATTCCCCCCTTCAAGCTTCCTCCAGACTTACCCTTACGCCACAACGCCTTCTTTTGGAGATCGAAGCGTTGGCAAAAGACATCGATGTTCAGGGGCCGCCTTTTCCATACGATTCGGTTTGCGCATTCTTGTCGCAAGCACTAAGGGTTGCAAGTCAGGATGCACGATTATATCGTATGCAGTTCGAGGAGAAAGCTCTGAGCTGGGTTGTAGACTGTTGGACCGTTCGGGATGCTGGGAACATGCCTTTGCACATGGTCAAGGATGTGATGCTGCTTTTGGAGACGATATGTGGTCTGTCCAAGAAGAGCGATTTATTCTGCCGGGTCCTTCTGCCAGAATGCCTCATCGTGGAGACTTTGGTTGAGCAGGGGAAGACCAAGGTTATTCGGGATTATATACTTACCGCGACGTTGCCGGAGTTCCGTAAAGTAGACCACCCACATTCTGCGCCGACATACGATCCTCCGGCGACGGTCGATGACAAACGTATTGGCGATGATCCTGTTGAGGAAGGCCCGCGGGAAAGGAAGATTTCGACTTTCTTCTTGAAGTCTTTGGGAGCATTGGCGTCAGACTTGGAGAACCTCGCCAATTCCTCCACGCATCCGAGTGCAGAGAAATCCCGTAATTCTTTAGACTGGGCTGTCGCGGCACTCTCTTTCGAATCTCTTCTCGGTCTCAACGGGACTCGTCCGAACAGGCGTGTCATTCAGGCCGCTTGTAAACTGATGTTATTGGTGGCACCCCTGCTCATGGATTCCAGATGGACCGACTCTGAGAAGTCGCTAGTCCTTCTGGCCCTTGAGCCTCTTACGTCCACTGGAGAACCGGAGGATGACGATGCGTTTTCAACCGCCTTACTACCCCCGGATGTAGGTTCTGGCATCAAAGCGGAGACGCTCCAGTCTCTCATATCCAACCAAGGGCGAAAGGGGGACGTCATCGCTCGAAGAGTTGATTTGCAGCGACTCATTTGCAAGAGCACCGATGTCAGTTTTTCTCTTCTATATCACGTAGCTGTATTGTACTGATGGTGGACGCCAGGTCCAGGATGGATTCGAAGCCGTTACCAAGACTTTACGGGATGTACTTCGAATATTGGTTGGATCGAATGCACATATCGATGTCCACGATAAGGATTTTGAGACCGCCCCAGCCAAGCAAGCCACAGATACCCGGAAGCAAGCAGCGGCCACCACAGCTGTGCGTTGCATTGCTGAGGTCTCCGTAGCGTTCTTGACCATCATCCCCATCCTTCGATCGGTATCTGGCGAGTCGACAAACGATAAGGAGCTAACGGAGCTCGTAATCAATTGTGCCGAAAATCCAACCGAGACGTCGCTGCTCATCTTCCGGATATTTCTCCGCCATGTAAAACAGAAGACTCTCGCCCTCAGCAAACCCAATTTCGACACTTTTCTGGGACTGCTGGGAAATGGAATACTTCGGTCGTACGACCATGGAAGGAGCGAAAATGGGCAGATGCTTGTCGTCCACTTTTTAGATTCTACTCTGCATGTCTGGTGCGCAGCGACTGAAGAGCGTGCCGCCAACGTTCGGGGCCTCTGCGGCTGGCTTTCATCGGCTCTCAGAGCAGGACAAAAGTCAAGAACACATATCCGATCGTGGAAGATACGTGACAGCCTGGCCAGATTCTACGACAGGTATCTCAAGCACGATCCTGGTCAAGCCGCCTGGTATAACGCAGAGGAAGACGATGAAGACCAAGCGAAAGGTTTGCCGGCCAAAGTACTTCCAGAGATGAACAGAGACGATGACGTTCGAGTTCGTTTTCGCGCCGGCGTTTTAAATGCCCACCTGTTCGCCGTGGGTCGGAGTACGGGCCACAATGCATCTGACGTGTACCGTCCTATCTTTGAATCTTACCCTCGGGACCTTGACAAGTACGTTTTATTTTATTTTTCATTTGCAAAGTGTTTCTGACGAGTTCCAGTTATGAGAACATGCTGACACGTCTTCTCTCCCTCGGGAACATGATGATCGTCAGCTCTGCTGTCCGACGCGGAGCATATTGGCATTTATTAGAAGGGTCTCTGCACACCACCCTACATTCGCTTCACACCGAAGCCATCCTCGTCGGTGTTTCTCAACGTCTTGGTTTCGCCACATTTGCCGCTCTGTTCGAGGCGTACGCGTCTCAGCTTGCGTTTACGATCAAGGCCGGAGGCGCCGACTTCCTTCGATTCCCTCCTCGGCTACTCGGCTACAACGATCGTAAAGAATGCGCAGAAGCAAATTTTTTGTCTTTCACGCCAACAAATCTTATTGCAGACGCTGAGAATCAAGCAGCGCATGTGGGGCGTAAACTCTTCGAAGGCCACTGCAAGGTCATACAGATCCCCGTTTCAGAGGGTATTCGTGCCTGTTTCGCGGATATCGTTGGGTTTCAGATTCTCCAGACCCTTCTCAGCCTGGAGGCCGGACAACCCATGCCAACCGATGAGCTGGAAACCCTTCTACTCGAAAAAACCATGACCGAAGACAATCCGAAGGAATTCCGCGATATTCTTCACGACAATGTCGATAGAGTGGTTACTTGGATAGTACGAACGCTTGGAGATCAAGACTTTCGGTCCGAAGGCCCCATTGTGATCGCCCTCGAAACCGTTGATGCGACTGGTAAAATGGCTGAAATATTCCGAGCCTTGGTGCGCCATCGCAACCTGGCCGATTTTGAAACCCATTCCCCCAATGTCCCGTCTTTCCCATCTCCGGCCGTCCTGCAGGCGTTGTCCTGGTTCGATTCTTTTGTCCCTGACACGGATGCCAAAGCTACGGCCTACCATGTCACGCATGAGTTGTTCGCCGAAATCCAGCGATCGCCTCTGGTCAACGAACAACTTCGTTTGATCAATGCGCTCTGTCTATGGATCGCTTTTCGTCACGACAGCTTTCAAGACCCTACCCTCCTGCATGCTCTCATTCGCGGAGCAACTTCATTGATGGCGCAATCGGATCTTGCACGAGCGGCCCAATCCATATTGGAGTGGGTCTTTGACTGCTATCGCACGACACGGGGAGAGAATCCTCGATTCCCGGACGTTCTCATCCGGATATGCTGCTTCGCCAACGATTTCGCCCGCAAACCACCAGATTCCCCCTTGCACGTTTTGGGCAAAAGCCTTCGCACTTGGATCGACGGTCAAGTTTTGTTCCTGTCCACAGTCAAGTCGAAATCCTTGAAAGCTTCCGTCATGCGCGCCCTATCAGCTTGGCCCCACACGCCATCTCCCCAGCTCGCTGAACTCTTTACTTCCATCACATCCTCCAACCTTTCGGGTGTTTTGAGTGATTCTTCAATCGTATCCAATAAGTTCCGTCTGGTGCGCCAATTACGGGATCACGCACTAGCGGAGGATCGGGATGCAGAACGGTTTGCAGAAACGGACTTTTGGCGATTGCGAGAATGCATTCCGTCCTCGGAGCAACTTCAGGAGGAGGATATTGACGCCTTTGCGAGTCTTTTGGAGATTTACGGAGGTCATATCAGCAGTTTCGATCGCGAGCAGCATTCAATTCGTGGTAGACAACGACGCGACGCGACATCCGGAGCCCTGCCACAAAATTGGATCGTCCATGGGTTACTGAGCATGCTCGAAGCGAGCGACGGTTCTCAGGTTCACGTTGCATATCGGACACTCCGCTCTATCATGTCGGTGTCTCTGAATGTCTCCGCACATGTGCCTCATGAGTATGTGGATGAGCTGCGGTACCTCCAGGCCTATAGGCGCACTCCGAAGACCAGACCAGTTCGCAGTCTCGAGGAGCTCATGACCTCAGACGCTTACATAGATACCGTTGGAGATTTTCCGCGATGGGTCGGTATGGTGGCGACCTTGCTGAGCGACATCCTGTCAGCTGCAGAGCCATTTTATGCCCAATTAACCCTCATTCTGCAATCTGATGCCACCTTCACCGAACAGACGTTGCCGGTTTTGGTGCATTCTGTTTTGGAAAGTGAACGGTCCACTGCCGGGAACATACCCCTATCCGCTCTGCCGTGCCGAAAGACACTTTCTGCTTACTTTGCCACCGTTCTGAAAACCGGGCACGCCAGCATTCCGGTCGTGTGCTCTATTGTCGATATCGTTCTCCATTTGCGGAACTTCACTCCCCAAGTCGAAAAGGACGTAGCAAAGACCGACCAAAAGAAAGTCGACTCATTGTCCTACGATAAGTGGTTAGCCATCGACTATACGCTGCTGGCTCGCAATTCCATAGCATGCGGTTCCTACACCACGTCACTCCTTTTCTTAGAACTTGCCGCCGAGTATTCGGACGGCGCCCCCACCGACGACGGCGCTGCCCCCATTCTATACGAAATTTACAGCCACATCGATGAACCCGACGGATTTTACGGTATCAAAACCCAGAATCTGCACCAATTCCTTATCAAGCGTTTTCATCACGAAAAACAATGGGACAAGGCTTTTCGATTCCATAGCGCTTCTTTGGAGGCCGGAAGTACTGATGCGGCAGAGGCCGACGGGCTATTGCAATCCTTTCACTCGTTCGGGTTCAATCACCTTGCGATCGACACCTTGCAGAGCTCCTCGTTCAGTGCTGGCGCGACGTTCACGCCGGGCATGAACTATCGCCTTGGTTGGCGGACGGAGACGTGGGATCTTCCTGAGCGGCAGGGCGAAGGAAACCCCGGGGCGCCGCTCTATAACGCTTTGCGTGCAGTTTATCGCGCACGCAACCCTCGCGTGATCCAGTCGGTTGTCCGTGGCGCGATATCCGAGGAGATGGGGCGGCTTCGGGTGCTTGGGTCAGAGAATGTCGCGGAGATTCGGGACACAGCTCAAAACCTGATGTGTCTCAACCAGGTTTCACAATGGTTCAGTCTCAGCACCCAAAACCGTCTCAATACTCGCCAAATCGATCGGTCTCAGTGGTCAAAATTCATCGATCTAGGCACGGGGTTTGGGTGAGTACTAGACATCCAGCCTTCGATATGCGTTGTCTGACCAATTCATTAGTTTTTCGGACTTTGAGAATGTGATGGCGACGCGGATATCTCTTGTTCGTTCGGTCAGGAGAAAGGAGGAACGCCACCAAATCGGGAACCTCACCTCGCCATTTTGCAGGTGCCTGCTTGACGTCGAGAAAGAGTGTCTCATTAAATTGTCGCAAGCCGCCAGAGGCGCGCAGCAGATACAAATTGCTCTCAATTCGGTGATTCGTGCTAAAAGCTTAGAACACGCGCCTTCTTTCGAGGTCTCTGCAGAGTTTGCTAGCGTTCTGCGCCTCCACAAAGAGGAGAAACTAGCTATCCAGTTCTTGAAAGACCTCGACCTTACGCATCTCCCTCCAGCCGAAAAGGCCGTTATCCTCGCTCGCCTGGTAAGCTCTTGGATCCTCTTTTTTATTAGTCTCATCGTAAAATCAGGGCACCTGGATGGCCGAAGCTTGCTTGGAGAACCCAACCGACATCGCCGCTCATTACTTTGAGCCAGCCACCTCTTACGTCAACAGCTTCCGCGACAAAACTCCCACAAAGTTCACAGCCTCTCACGCAAGAGTTTACCATCAATACGCCAGTTTCGCTGAACACCAATACAAGGCCATAAAAAATTCACCCGACGCTATCCGATGGAGAGTTTATGTCGACCGCAAGACGCAGGAAGTTCAGTTACGGAGAACCCAAGGTCAAGCGAAATCACTGCACGACGCCAAAGTACTTTTGAAGACCGACCAAGAGTTGTTCAAAAAACACAACAAGGCTCGCGAGACTTTCCTTGCGCACGCTATCGAGATGTATTCTCGGGCTCTTGAGGCTTCGGATGCATTCGATGGTGATGGTGCTATCCGGCTTTGTTCTTTGTGGTTTGAGAACTTCGACGAGACAGAATTTGAGTTCCAAGACAAAGTCAGGGAGGCACTAGGTAGAATCCCCTCGCGCAAACTGGTGTTCCTGGCTGTATTTTTTTCTTTTTCTCATCATCTCATCTAATACTGACCTCGGCATAGCATCAACTGTCTGCGCGGCTTTCGAAAACGGCAGAGCCGACGAAGAACCAGGAAAACCTGGAGACCGTCGTACTGCGTATGTGCCGAGAACATCCCTTCCACAGCTTGTATCAAGTCTACGGCTTGTTACCCTATACACCTCCGGCCGCAACAGATAAACGCCAGTCTGGCCGGCATAGTACGCCAGGCGTCGGTCCTTCTCCGCCGAGTACGCAAGCGATGGCGCGCAGCGAAGCAGCAACTACAATCTTCGACCGCTTGCGCGGAGATCCTCAGAGCGCGAAACGCATCAAGACGTCGAGCTCGTGGCCGGCGCCTGTCTGGCATGGGCCAAGTTCGCGATCGTGAAGACGCCGCTCGATCCCAGTCACCCCAGTCACCCCAAGTCCAAGTCGATCCGATCCCGACCGACCAGCCCATTCGCAAGCTTTCCGGAGTAAATGTGCCCGTGCTCACGTACCCGCCGGCGCTCGATCCGAGCTTGAAGTACGATAACTGCGTATTTATTGACAAGTATGAGTCGAATTTTGAGACTGCTGGCGGGATAAACTTGCCGAAGATTTGCAAGTGCGTAGGCAACGACGGTGGGCGGTACAAGCAGTTGGTAAGAGAGTCGTATATCCCCTCCATCGCCGACTCACATTTGGTGCAGTTTAAAGGCGAAGGGAACGACGACTTGCGGCAAGATGCGGTCATGGAGCAGGTGTTTACGCTCGTCAATACGGTCCTACAAAGCGACCGGGAAACCAATAGACGGAAGCTCAACGTCCGCGGCTATACGATCGTTCCGCTCGGTGCTCAGGCAGGGGTTTTGGAGTTTGTCGTCAACACGACCCCTATGCAGTTTTGGCTTCAGGCTGCACACGTAAGGTATGACAAGTTCACACTTCACGAAACCGTTTACCGAGGGTACTTGCAGGTACAACAAGAACGACTTGAATCCCAAAGTCGCCAGAGATCGCATAATCAAGGCGTATGAAGAATGGGGCAAGGCGGCCAACGGCAAGCTCCCCGAGCCCGAAAAGCAGCTTATGCGGTATCTCGACGTCAAGAAACAGTTCCACCCGGTAATGCGCCACTTTTTCACGGAAAAGCACAAGAACCCGATGGCGTGGTTTGCGATGCGGCTGAACTACGTGCGGAGCGTCGCGACGACGTCGATCGTAGGACACATCCTGGGCTCGGGGACCGGCACGGGTCGAACATCCTGCTCGACACGGAGACAGGCGAGATGGTGCACATCGACCTCGGGATCGCGTTTGACCAGGGGAAGCTGCTGACGGTACCAGAGCAGGTGCCGTTCCGGATGACGTCGGACGTCGTGGACGGGATGGGCGCGGCGGGGACGCAGGGGGTGTTCCAGCGCTGTGCGGAGGAGACGCTGCGTGTCCTAAGGGAGGGCTCGGAGGTGATCATGACTGTGCTCGAGGTGTTCAAGCACGACCCTTTGCACTCGTGGACGGCGAGTGAAATCAAGCTGAAGAATGTGCAGAAGGACGCGGACGGCGCGGGCGGCGGGCTCGGGAGGTTCCGGACGGGGCTTGGGGGGATTGGGATTGACATGGCGAGCGGGACGGCGGATGAGGCGGCTGACCGCGCGCTGACTGGCGTTGCGCGCAAGCTCGACAAGGCGATGAGCGTCGAGTATACGGTCAACGAGCTGATCGCAGAGGCGACGGACCCGATGCGGCTCGCGACCATTTGGTGGGGTGAGTGCTGTTTTTTTTAAAATGTTTATAAACCCATACTGACGCGCTCCATTCAGGCTGGGGCGCCATCTATTAGTTTCTCGTTTTACATATTTATTTTGCATGTGTTCACGAACAACCACGACTCGGGGGAATTCCCCACGCATAACTGTATCGACTACCATGTATTGTATTACACCCAATCCGCATCTGAGTTTTTCTTTACTTTCTCGCCTTTCAATTCTCACTGCCAAGACCGGTCAAAGCGCGAAGCTTAGCTTGGCGATCAGTTGATCGACATCGCCACCACGGTTGAACCGTTTTTGTCTCAGACTCTCATGTGGCTTGTCTCGATTCCTGATGTGTGGCTCGTCTTTCTTCTTCATGTCTGACCTTTCGGCGTCCGTGTGTTTACTGGGGTTTTCGCCGCGCGTTCTATATGTGACTTGAACAAGTTCGAACTTTCACATGTGATTCACGCGGTTCAGAATACAACCTGCACGGAAGACCGCCGTCTTCCGACTAGTCTTTCGGGCCTTGTTTTCGACAACCTTCGCTGCAGCACTGCTGTTGGTTTCAACCACGACCCGGCGCCTGAATGTCATGCGTACGGCTCGCCTCAAGGCATTTTGCGTTGCGGGTAGACCGACCAGTTTCGATTTCTGCACTGTTTGCTTGAGCTTACTCGGATGCGACTTATTTGCTGGCGTCGCGTTGACTACTTTTTTTCTGGTCGGCCCTGTCTCGAGTTACAACTTCAACTTGAACCGACGCTTCTTTTCAGCATGAATCTCAAGTCACTTAGAGTCTGTTGTGCAGATTACAGTCGTGGTCTAATGGTGTAGTGGGCACACCTGCTAAATATCAAGCATAACCAGATTGGTAAGCAGGAGGACCTCGTTCGAACCGAGGTTAGGCTATCTACGGGAAGGCTGTTTTCTTCTTTTTTTTTCTTTTTTTTTCTTTTTTCTTTCAATGTCAACTGCTACCTACTGCGCGTCTGGCAATTAAATTGTGCCCCCGTCTCGAGTTACGAATTGAAGTTCAATTGCAACATTCACTGCGTGCGACTGCCGATATTTCTATTTTTCTTTCGGACACCTGAATCGATAAGTACCTTAAAATTCTATTGTATAGGTCGCAATTACGACGTGGTGCAACGGGCACACCTGCTACTTATTCGCAGAATTTATTGCATTTGTAAGCAGGAGGATTGCGTTCAATTCGAGGCAAGGCCATTTCCGGTTTGATAACTTTTCTGTTCTGCTCCTCTTGTCTGGAATAGCACGGCCTTCGGGCAACTTGTGTACATGTTTCTTATATTAATTCCATCACGGCCTCTTGTAAATTCAGTGTGCAAGGCTGACTTGTTGACAAATGGACCTAGGCGGTAGTGGGTCGGTTGACAGTGATCTTGACGTCAAGAAGAGGCTTTGTATAGGGATTCAAGGGCTTCAAGGGACAATACAAGAGTAGAGTTACGGTGGTTGTAAGAGTGTAGAATCAGATAGAGATGAAACGTGATTTGTGAATAGCCATGTCTTCGAGCGAGTACCAGCAGAGACCATCCCGGGAGTCGATTCAGGAGTACCACGCCCTCCTTGCAGACGCCAACGCCCACGCCGCACAACACAACTTTATTCCTCACCGTCAGCCACCCCCGCCTCCAAACAAGCTCCGCAATTCCCTCCAGAAGCCCAATCCCCGCACCCGCAAGCTCAGTCTCCCCTCCTCCTCCTCCCCCGACCCCTTCGCAAGCCAGCCCATGGCTGCCGGTTCACCCCCACCCCGTCCTTCTCGTGCAAACACGGCCACCCTCACAGACGTCTTCCTCCCAACAGACCAGGCAATCCGCAGGCTGTCGACACCGGTCGTCCCCAACCACGACGGCGCATTCTACGCAGATCCCCAGGAGCAGCTGCCCTCGCCACCCCAGGAGTACGCCCAGTCCACTATCCGCTCCCGCAGCGGCACCACGTCCTCAAAGGGCAAAAAGTCCGTGCTGGGCAGCCTGGGCTTCATCTTCAACACCCAGAAGCGTCCAGAGATCAGCACCCCCTACGACCCTGTCCATCTCACCCATGTCGGCTTCAATACCTCCACCGGCGAGTTTACAGGGCTGCCCAAGGAATGGCAGCAGCTGCTCCAGGAGAGCGGCATCTCTCGCTCAGACCAGGAGAAGAACCCTCAGGCCGTCATGGAGATTGTAAAGTTTTACCAGGAGGGCCAGGCAGAGGGCTGGGACAAGCTCGGTGCAATGGGTGCCTTTGAACCTCCCGACGACGGTTTCCAGAACCCGGTGAGTCCCTTGCAATTTTTTTCTTCCAATTGACCGTACACTAAGACGCCCACAGCGATCACCACCACCCCCGCCAAAAAAAACCCAGTCCGCCTTTTCGTCCCCCGCTCCAACGGCGTACCGGCCCGCCCCAACGCCGCCGACCGCCGTCTCCCCCACCCTCGACCGCTCCACCTCCCAGCGCACCCCCTCAAAGCCCCCCGCCTCCAAGCCTGTCGAGCGCTCAAACACCACTCGCGACCGCGCCGCCGCGCCTGGGCCAGGCCAACCCAAGCCCCCGACCCCCTCCGCCAGTGCCGCCAATAGCACCACCCCGAAGCCGTCCCCGGGCTCGTCCTCGAGCGACCTCCCCCTCCGTCCCGGCGCCCCTCCACGTGCGCCCCAGCCACCCTCCGCTGCCGCCGCGTCCCTCGCCAAAGCTGGCGCGGCCGGCGCTACCCCGCGCCGCCGCGAAAAGAAACCGGCCGATAAAGACAAGGACTCGGACATCGTGCGGCGTCTGCAGCAAATCTGCACCGACGCAGACCCGACGCGGCTCTACCGCTCGCTCGTCAAGATCGGGCAGGGCGCGTCGGGCGGCGTGTACACCGCGTACCAGGTCGGCACGAACCTGAGTGTCGCGATCAAGCAGATGGACCTGGAGAAGCAGCCCAAGAAGGATCTGATTATCAACGAGATTCTCGTCATGCGCAGCTCGCGGCACCCGAATATCGTAAACTACATCGACTCGTTTTTGCACAAGAACGATCTGTGGGTGGTGATGGAGTACATGGAGGGCGGGAGTCTGACGGATGTGGTGACGGCGAATTTGATGACGGAGGGCCAGATTGCAGCGGTGTCGCGGGAGACGGCGCAGGGGCTGCAGCACCTCCATCGCCATGGGGTCATCCACCGCGACATCAAGAGCGACAATGTGCTGCTCAGCTTGATTGGGGATATTAAACTGAGTGCGTTACGTTTTTTTACCTCTATTTTTTCACTAAGAGGCCCACAGCGGACTTTGGGTTCTGCGCGCAAATCTCGGACCCGGCGCACGCAAAGCGCACGACGATGGTCGGGACGCCGTATTGGATGGCCCCCGAGGTCGTCACGCGCAAAGAGTACGGCCCAAAGGTCGACATTTGGTCCCTCGGCATCATGGCCATCGGTGCGTTGCGTGTCCCCTCCCTACTGATTAATTAATGCTAACATTGGCACGACCCAGAAATGATCGAAGGCGAGCCGCCCTACCTCAACCAAAATCCCCTCAAAGCGCTGTACCTCATCGCGACCAACGGCACGCCGACCATCGCCAACCCCGAGTCGCTCTCCGCCGTGTTTAGTGATTACCTGGCAAAGACGCTGGAGGTGGACGCGGAGAAGCGGCCGAACGCGACGGAGCTGCTGAAGCATCCGTTCTTTGCGCTGAGCGAGCCGCTGAGGACGTTGGCGCCGCTGATCAAGGCGGCGAGGGAGATTGCGAAGGCGCCGAAGTAGGCGGTGGGGGGCGCGAGCGTTGTAACTTTTAGGGCGTCTATGATAGGCGCGTCCGGAGGGGGGGGGAGGGTAGAGTGTAGGAGGAGTGTGTGGAGGAGTGTTTTGATTCCCTTTCTTTTCTTTCCTTTTTTTCTCGCATCCCATCTATCCATTCCATCTATCCCAATTTTTCTTTTCTTTTCCTTTCCTTTTTTTTCCAAGTTAGTACGCTACCCCCGCCAGCCAAAGTCAAAGTGTTGTTGTAACAAGCCCTGGTTTCCCTCCGCCTCCCCTCTTCTCCGCACCCACCGTCGCGCCCAGATGACGACGTACCCGCACCCGCACCCGCACCCGCTCGCATGGACTCACACTACCATCATCTCGTCGAACCCCGTCACGCTGTTGTATCACCAACCAACGCATACCCAGAATAAAGAACGAACGGACAAGAAGCACATCATTTCTACTTTACGATACTTACGACCGACCGACCGCCACTTATTAGACGGCGGGCGGGGTGGGCGGCGCGGCACTCCTCTGCGCTGAGGGAAGACTTAGGGGCGGAGGGCGCTTGGGTACCAAAACCGAGAGGGACCGAAACAAAAAGGCAACGGGAGGCGAACGCGTACGGACACGTTTGTTGGTGGTTTTGGTGTTGGTGTTGGTTGGAGGGATGGTGGTGGGTGGTGGTGGTGGTAGGTAGAATAGCTGAACGAACGAACGAACAAAGAAGAAGAAAGCAATGGAAGAATGGATGAGTAAATATCATTGTTGTGGTTGGCGTATCTATAGATTGTAAGTATGTATCGGTTGTCGTGCATTGGAGGCCTAGGCATGGCCATGGGGGACAAGGATTGCGACGCGTCCAAGGCTTATTGGGGTCAATAATCTTTGACCTTGTAAACCCTATGGGGATGGGAGCATAAATTTAAAATACAAGAATTCGGGACGCCGGAGCGTAATTCCCCCAACAGCCTCGTTTGACAAGAAAATGTGAACGCGTTCAATAGTCCTCCAGCTTGTAGACATCGTATGCGACCTCCTCGTACGGATGTACCTTCACTCCGCATTATTCCAAGACTAGAATAAGTGGACGCGTAACCCACCGCCTTGAGCGCCTGCACGACCTCGCGCATGCGGTCGAGCACGAGCACCTCAACGCGGTCCTCGTCGACGTACTCGAGCTCGCCGGGGTGCCCGATTGTGGGGTTTGCGGCGGCGGTGGGGCGGAATTGGCCTGGGGCGCGTGTATTTAATCAATTAAGCAGAGGGGAAAGGAGGCGGAACGCGGAGGGAACACGCAGGCACCTGTGCCACGGGTGAGGAACGCACAGCGCTCGTAGTTGCCGATCTTGCCGACGTGCGCGGGGAAGGTGGAGAAGAGGTGGTCGAGGATTGCGCGCGTGTGCGGCGCGGGGGAGAAGAAGACGAGTTTGAAGCGGGCGAGCGACATGTGGGAGTGGGAGAGAAGACTTATTTCGCAAATCGAGTTTATATAGTCTTGAAGCAATCTTGAAGATAGTTCAAGTTGTTACGGTTCGCACGTATATAAAAAGAAAACGTCGGAGGCCAGCAAAGCTCAAGGCACAGCAGTAAGAAGGCAATTTTCGCAGAGTCATAGTCAATTTTCCAAGTTCACGATCGAGGTGGTTTGAAAGGCGGGGCGGCACGGAAGGCGATGTAATACGGGCACCTGTGTGGGAGGTGCGGCTCCGAGCGCAAACTTTGCAGTAAGTACCCTCTGGCAAATTAGAATTCGGATCTGTCACTAGAACGACGTATCCATCTTGTTACCTTCATGTGCGCATTGGCCCGGTTGGTCAAAGATTGCCCGGTGCAAAAAAGAATGAAGAACGTCATCCCACTTATAATTAGCCGCATCAGTCGTTGCTCACACTGAAGAACATCTCATTGAAATCTTATATTACAATATTTCATCAATGTCGTCGGGATAGTTCCAAGATTGGCTCCAAGCCTCTGCATATGCAAATGAATGATTGTTGGGCAATGTAACCAACCGTCATGAACTCACCATGTTGGGTTTCGTTGTTCTTTAGCCACAATTGGAAGTCTTCATAAAGTTGCTGTGTCGCGGTTTCCCTTGCAGTAAGATAGTCGTCGTGGAGTTTTGCTCGCGTAGCCGCATCGACCTATATAATCAATTATTCCAGCCAACTCTACGTGTACGAAAACTTACCGTCTTGTCAAAAATGCCTTTGGATAGTAAGGGGGTAGCAGCGCTAATAGTATCCTAAACCAGAGCTTGGTTTACCATCAATTGTGCATGGTCGATAGATGAAAACGCACGAGCCAGCCCTTGTACTGGGCTGCGAATTCCTCTACGGATGCGGGTGAACCACTTAACCAAGTCGACGAGTGTGCGGTCAGCGCAGAGGGTGGATCGGTTGATGATGTTTCACAGGTCGAGGAGCTCGGCGATATAACGGGGAGGGGGTCGGTCGCTACTGTGGACAGCATGAGGCTGAAGAGGTGGTGGAGCAAGTTGTGTAGGATTGAGTATAGGGGCAAATTATGTAACGATCAAACGCTGATCGTATTCATGATTGACGTTGAGGTGCGGCGGTGGCGGTGTCTATATTTCTTGAACAGAGCCTTGAGCACATCTCGCGACGACGACGCGTCTGAGCATGCACCAAGCGTGGGTTTTACTCTGCACGGATTTATCGAAATATAGAACTGTTGCGATATCAATTTACACGCCGCGGCATGTTGTCCGATAACGGTCTCCGATAACACTAACGACTGCGCCGGAGACTTGTTTCCTTCTCAACCACCGCAAGTGTCCTTTCTGCGATGCTCCTCCCCGCATTTCTGGCATTGGTCTTGACGGGTGTTAACGCGCACAGTGCACACGATGAATTCTACGTGCAGCAACCCATATACCAGCAGCCCATGGATGTTGTGGACGTCGCAACTGAGCCCTGGACGAGCAAGTACGGCCCCCAGTACGACCTAGGCTACACCGGCCCTCTGTCCTTCTCGCACTTACCCTACACGCGCTGTCTCGATGACGGCGCCGCCCGCTTCGACATTGGCCTTCTTGGGATGCCCTTCGATACTACGACGTCCTTTCGCCCGGGTATGTACTTGAAGACCTTTTAATACGCCTTCTTATCGCGGAATAACCGGTAGGCGCGCGGTTCGGCCCGTTCGCGATCCGCTCGGGGTCAAGGCGCCAAGGGACAGGGCGCGGTACGCTCGCGTGGGGCACGAGCCCTGAGGAATTAGGCGCGGCGCTGCTGGACTGCGGGGACGTGCGTAGAATGACATACTCGTTATTCTGCTGAATTAATATTCGGCGCGTTATGCAGATCCCCATCTCTGCGTATGACAACGCAGTGGCAATCGACCAGATGGAGGCCGCGTATTCGACGCTCCTGTCGCGCCCGGTGCAAGGCGGCACGACCGCGGCGTACAAGCCGCGCACCGCTGCGTTCGCCCTGGACGGGATCGAGCACCCGCGTCTCATCTCGCTGGGCGGCGATCATACAATCGTGCGGCTTGGAGATATATATTCACCTGTGTACATGACTCACGGCGTGTAGGTCCTTCCCATCCTGCGTGCCTTGCACAAAGTCTACGGACCCGTCAGGTATTTTTCATCTCATGCAACATATAAGATTTGACATGGTTTATGCAGCGTTATACATTTCGACGCCCACCTCGATACCTGGGCTCCGCCGCCTGGCACTGCACAAGGACGCATCAACCACGGGTCGTTCTTTGCCATTGCAGCGGAGGAGGGACTCATGACCAACACCAGCATCCATGCGGGCATTCGATGTCAGATGGATGTACGCCGTTCCTATTTCCAGTGTCTACGCGAGATTGAATGTACTAGGCGGTTACCGATATCGCACACGACGAAAGCGTGGGGTTCCAGCTCATCAGCACGGATGATATCGACGACTATGGTATCGTCCAAGTCATCAAGAAGATTCGGGAGAGGATTGGAGATAGTCCGGTGTACCTCAGGTGCGTCTGCACTCCCGCTCACTTGTGTGCTGTCTCCTTACGCTGGCAGTCTTGATATCGATGTCATCAGTGCGTATTTTAATGTGATTCAGAGTGCCGATGTTCAACCGATTTTTTTCTTCAGATCCCGGGCTGGCGCCCGCAAGTGAGAATATGGTTTCATCCCATTTGTCTCCGAGTCCGTCTGATTTTTTCTCCTCAGCCGGAACCCCCGAACCAGGTGGATGGACGACGCGCGAGGTGAAGCGCATCCTCCGCGGCCTCTCCGGGCTGAACTTCGTGTAAGTTCCTGCCTCTCTACCACTCTTTTTATATTCGCTCACTCTCGGTAAATCGCAGTGGAGCCGACATCGTCGAGGTACGCACGAATCGGAATCTATATATTTCCTTAGTCTATGCTGACTTCAAGCTCAGGTGGCGCCGGCATACGATAATGGTGCGTGTGTTCAGCCTAATCTTTCCGCGCCGGATGTATTTAGGCCGACACTTTTTTCTTTTTTCGCGAATCGTAGCGGATATAACGGGTATCGCGGCTGCGGACATTGTGTACGATTTCCTCGCGATGCTCCAGCTTGATAGCCCGCCGCTGCCGCATGGCGGGCCATTTTCTAATAAGGATTTGGTGCGCTAGATCTGGAGGGGAATGAATGCGGAAGGCTTAAGACTCCTTTTTTCTTTGTGTGTTAACTGGGAATAGGTCGAGGGATAGAGAAAAATAGTAGACCATGGCTGAATAAAAATGTACCATTGAGCGCTGAGCTGCGCGTTCCGCGACCTCACAACCATCATGCAAACAAGGAACCAAAATAATATTTGCATGGACTACATAACGGTAAGGTACACAACCTACGCCACGTCCTACTACGGGAAAAAAAACCATACGAAAAGAAATAATATGTAGGACACAATAAACCATGAGAGCCCCATTACACGAGGGCTGCCATTTCTCTAGGTCCTTCTGCGCGCTGATTAGACGCACAGAGATCGACAGTTTGGGCCATCACCAGAACCAAGACAGGGTGGATGCGTTGTGCACTGCTCGGGCAGAAAGAGGCCAAGAGGAAAAAAGATTGAGCGAGATACGTATAGGAAGAAACTTGAGGACGATAGGTAAAACGAATGATATTAAAAGGATAGGATGTGGTGGGAGGATGAGACAGAATGACAGGCGAAAAAATTCTCGGCTTTTATACGTCGAGGAGCCGTTGATTGCCGGAGGAAACCGAAATAAACAGGCACAGACGGACGAAGCGGTCCGATGGTCCGAACACTGCTGTTGAACTTTGCAAAGTATGTTTCTAGCTCCGCGTCTGCATGACCTACAGGTGTTTGCATAAATGATTGCAGTCGTAAATTCTTTGCGGGTTTGTTTGTACAACTTGATTGAGTGATGGCCGTGGGTCAGGTGCTCACTATCGTCAAGTACATCACAAAATGTATTCAAGACATGCGCGGAAAAAATTGGAGCTGAGTCAGGATTCTTCCAGAAAGCATGTATATGAAGAAAAATGGTGAATAGCGCGGCGTAGGCTCGCATTCCGAGGATGCCTTTGCGGCGGCCAACATTTATCGATCATCGGATCAACTTTTTAACATGCACAAATAAGGCTGCGAGAAAATCACGACTGCAATCATTTATGCAAACGCCTGTAACCCCATTTTGGTTTGTTGATCCTACTGAACCGCTTGTTGATTCAACCACAAATTTCGGATGTTGAGTTTGCTCTTTCGACTTGTTGAACAAGCTTTTGAAGATGTTGACTTGCCCAGGATTTAGCTTGTTGACTCAACACCATATTTTTACACATGTTCTGTGTTGATCCGACCAACAATTGCGTTGTTGATTCAACCCCAGATTTTGTTCTTTTGTGTTGATTAAACCCGGGTTCAAGTTGGTAACCTGACTCAAGATTCTATCCAACACATCAATTTTTAATTTTTGTCGGTGAATCTACGTGTCAGTTTACATGCCGAATACATACACGAATCTCAATAGGATTTTTTGAAGCATTCGGGTCTGAAGGAAGAGGTTAGACGATGGTATTGTTGAGTCTAGGCTCATATCAGCCTCTACCCTACCGCCTTCGTGAATTCTGAAGGCCTCATATTAATGGAGGACCACAGAGGAACTACGTATACATTATTTTACCTTCCGCGGCAGAGCTGGTGCCGCCCAGCGACTTGTTTTTCTGGATATTGAGAATGGGTTATGCAGCCGTAACAACGAACGACTCTGCCAGTGAGGTGTCCCGAAATTCGCAAATAGCAAGTAGCAGGCTCAACCAGGGCTGTACGCTGCTTCTATGAGTCCCGGGGCCGCGCAACAGATAATAATGACCCTTGTGTTCCATTGACAGGATTCATGCAGTAAGCCAAAGTCCTTCCTATAATGGCTCTGGGAGAAGGGAAGATCACAACAGTGTCATTTCGGAAAAACTAGAGTCGAGTCAACAAGTTCATTATAAAAGTGAGGTTGGATCAACATCCGTAACTGAGGTTAAATCAAGAATGTAATCTGGAGTTCCTTCAACAGCCCAAAACCGGGGTTGGATCAACAAGTTTGAAGAGTTGGATCAAGACAACGATGTAGTTAGCTCAACACCAAGAGTAAGCCAAGTCAACAGCAGGTTTCCGAAACGACAGTAGGGTCAGGATGCTCGGCGTTGGTTAGATCAACAAACAGAAACCGTGGTTGAATTAGCATCAGCTGGAGCTACTAACATATTTTCGTTGAACTTTATCTCGACCCTTGCTCGACCCTGTCTCTTGGGCTGAAAACACACCGGTTTTCATCTGACCTGTTCCCTCTCCCCTCTGGTCCTTTTGACTTGAAGAGTACTGGTCTTGAAGTTGTCTGTTTCCTTTGTTCTTTTTTGCACCCCATTTCTGGATTTTTTTGTTTGTTTACGAACCCTGAAATGCAAGACCCTCCGAAACAAGACCCCCGATTCGGTAAAACGCACAATCGCACAATTGCGCCAATCGGAATGCTGTGGACGCGCACTGTCAAGTGATCACAACACCTGTACAATAAAAGGAGGCTATAAAATCCAATTTCCGCACTAGCTGCTCTCACCTGCCACCGCCTTTTGACTTGACGAGCTGAACGCGCCTCTACGACCAATCATGACGATAACTTGTATCACCTCGCACATCCCTACGTCGTCGGCGCCTTCGACCCCCGACGCCACGCCCACTTCTTCCACCCTCACGCCTTCGGGCGGAATATCGGTGGATGCGCCAGCCGATCGACCCCTGCACAAAAAAACCCTGCATAAGAAAAAGTCTTCCGCTGACCTACGAGGCGAATGCCAGAAGTTGCAAGTTGAAGCGGCCGTTATTTCTGAATAACGGACGAACCCTTGGTAGCAACTTAACTATCCCCTCATCGTAGACGCTGACTTCGTGTCTGTAGTGCCACGCACAACTGTACCATCACTCCTGGAATCACATATATTTTCATTCGCAGGGCCTTTATTGACGTCTCATTCGTTGTTGTGCAATTACTTTACTTTTTGAATATGGAAAAGACGAGTCAACATTCACGATAATGAAGAGCGCAGCCACCGAGATCCGTCCGCACAAACATAACTCAGTACTCGTACATACCGACACCCAGTCTAGACGGGTTCTGGGACGTTCTCCGCGAGCGCCCGCGGTGAGCCTAGGTTGAGCGACTCGTCCGTGTGCCAGCCCACTCTGCGGATCTCCAGTTAGCTTCATGACATGAAGCGAAGAAACTCTACGCACTCTTACACCATGGTGTACCGGTTGCCGTCACATGTACCAGGGGAGGTTCGAGAAGCGTGAAAAACCTGCGATCCCTGAATAATCTAAAAACGAGACGGAAACGCAGGCACGTACAATCCAAACCTCGTTGCCCGCTGTTATGCAATGTGATACAAGATCAGTTATTCGTTGGAGCGATACGTTTCTTACAGGGACTCAGGCCTCAGGAGAAGGGCCGCGAGACTGAGGTACAGAAAAATGTGAGAAGAAAAAGGGCTGAGCGCTCCCAGTGAAAAACCGGGATATCTTGGACGACTGCCGAAATCCTGGTATTCCCGCCAAAATCGATTAAAATCTCAAGATATCCCAAGACGGTTTTTTCGAAAATACGGATGTGCGAATAGGAGCCAGGAGAATTTTGGCAGTCCTCGCGATATCCCAAGATCTACCAAGATATCCCAAGACAGGTTCTTCACTGGGAGCGCTGAGCGCTGAGTAATGTGCATCGTTGACTCCGAGATGAGGGATTCCAGGCGCGGATGGCCACATGACCGCGACACTGATCAGGATCACGTTTCAAAAAAAATCCCTTGCCTGTATGGCTATCGAGACAAATTCACCAGTACGAAAGTCCGTATTACTATGGAATACATGAATACGCATATCGATAGCAAAACTTGAGTTACTCGAGAACGTGAAAACCATGCGAGATTCAGAATTACGACGCAGCGTCGTACTGAAAAAAAAATCAGTCCAGTCGTTTAGCACTTTGGGACAAAAGAAAATACCTGAACTGCCATTGAAGTAGGCCAAGGGGACGCAAATTTGTCCTCGTCCAAGTACGCAAACGTGAGATCTGGCCGGCCTTCCTCCTTAAATCTATACCACGGCTGTTAGTTTGCTAGAGAGAATGAAGGGTCGCAACACGAGCCTCTTGAGGGTACCAGATTGGCCAGGCGCCCGAGTGATATTCTTGTATCCGAATACAGCCCGAAGAACTTCGGACATTATCTTAATACTGAACGGTTCGCCGAGATACCTGAAACTGCCATCGCCGTACAGATACCCATCTTTGGGATGGCGGCCAGGGTTGACCATGGCGGGATCCGAAAAGACGCCATCCTGTGTGCTGTGAGTCGCCAAGCCGCTAGATGTAGAATCGTTGCTTACGTTGAGATTCGCTGCGGCAATATCTAAAAAGACACGGTCGTCTTTGTTGAACTTCAAGTTTGCGACGGTTAGAGGCTCAGACGCAATGCCTAAAAGTGTCTATTGAATTGCAACTCGTCTTGGGGAAAAAATAGACGCACGATAAACTCCTCGGAAAGGGGGGTCGAGCCCTAGTGAATGTCAGACAAGGACAGTAGCGAGAACGAAGAAGACCGACTTTGAGCCTCATACGCGTAACCTTTCAAATCACCCGAAGTTGTTGCCAGAGACCGAATTGACTGGTCATTGTCGGACCCCAAGTACAAATTGACCATGTTGACCAGCCCTGGCAGAATTAAAATAAAATGTGAGGTCACAGATGGTTCCAATAACATACCAAGAGAAAGCTCCGCGGTAGAGGCAACCATTATTGCCAGGATGATATTGGCAATATCCGACGAACGTCCCATTTCACGCAAACGCTTGACGATCTCGTGTTGCTCGCGATCGGTCTTCTTATTCTTGGCGAAAATAGATGAAACTGTGTCGATCATAGAAACCTAGTCAAATATAAGTAGCATTCAGAGTGGTCTTGAGAGCGGGAAAGACATACTCGAGAAGCAAATCCGAGATTGACTTTGATATGATGAAGCAAACTATCCACATGGCCTTGTACCTTGGCCTGCAGCACCATAACTTTCGACTTCTCGGTGTGGAGGAAGATGAATGAATAGATCTCGCCGAGCATGCTAAAGAGTGCCAGAGGGGTGTAATCTCCGTTGGGGTTTTCTTTCGTCTTGAGTTGTATGCCCGCCTGTATGGTGATCAGCAAAGGGGTCACCGGAGAGCAAATACTCGTTCGTACAATGTCGGCCGCCCAGTAAACAGGGACTACTTTGAGTACATCACGTACAATATCGACGACACATGTTTTGCCGCCGACGAGAGTGAATGAATGTGTACCAATGAGTTTGCGCGTGGTATCGCGGAAAAAGGTCCCGATTTTGTCCAGTGATTCCTGCGACTGGAACAACGAAGTGTATATCGCTTGTTGTTCTTTGTCGCCTTCGACAAGGAAGAAACTTGGAACCATATTAGCGAGATGTTAGGTGTTGGAGAGAAGGAAGCCCACCCTTTCCCCTTGATAAGTTTGGTCGCCCGTTGTGTGTACGGTGTCACGAATTTGGTATTCTTCATTATTTCAACAATCTGTGCGTATTCTTGGACCGTCTGAACAGGTGGGAGCGCCTTGGGACGCGAAAGGTCGTAGCTATCAAGCAGGTGCATCTTTGACAAGTGGCCTTTCATGGAGGACGGGGTCATGAGAGGGAAGAAGGCATAGGCGCTGTTCTCTGCGAAGTTGTTCGGAAGGGTCCTCAAGAAGAGGCGTCCGAGGGTGCTGCCGAAGCCTGAATAACTCGTAAGATCGTCTGCAGCTATATATGTTTGAGAAGATGACGCACCGAAAGCTTTGGGGTCTCGTTGACAGTCAGCGAAGCCCCAAGCGGTCAAGTTGAACGGCGTGTAATCGTGAGTAAAGTGCCGGTCGCCTCTGGTAAGGGCGATCGCGTCGCTGAGGATTGCCCTACTGATCGTATAACCTATAGATCGTCGGCATTTTGAAACGCAAAAATAAAATAAAAAATACCAGGACACAGGCCAGCGCCGTCAGTCACGGGCTTGGCTTCTTCCGCCTAAAGAGTACATGTAGCTTTCTGAATGCAGGGAGGAGGTATATGAACTTACCTGGAGGCCGACGTATAACTCAAGATTATTGATGTCTCCATACAACTTCTCAGCACAATCCGCGATTTCGGGATCAGGATTCCACTCCCGGAAACTCGCATACGCTATAGAGGAAGATCAGTCGTTGGATCGAGGTTGAAGACTTGCTGGGTTACTTTTTAAACCGAGATACTTAAGAACAAACAGTCAACAACAAAACCCCTAGCCGAGATCGTAACGAACCTTTCTGAAATCATTCAAACCACACACTCCCCAGCGGCGGTTTTGTTCGATACCCATTATTTCGTGCAATCTCATGGAGGCTTACGGCAAATGAGCGAGACAGATATAAAAGTCAAGGTATGGAATTTACCAGGAGTGCCGCGGGCCCTGAATGCTGCCGCAGGATGCTCAGTACTAAGCAGACAGTTATTACTGACACGAGGATGCAAAGGGCGGTCGAGCTTACGCGTTATGAAGGATATTCGCTAGTTCTTCATCTTTGAACGCTCCGTCACTTTGACGCTTCAAACTGGAAAATCAATCAATCTGGAGTTTGGGTTGAAAATGGTTCTCGACTCACTCGCCGAACGTCCAATGAGTGATATCAGGCTCCATGCTTTGAACCTTGTAGGCTGCAGCCTGAAAGACAAAAATTAAGACAAAAAATCATCAAGTTTAGGAATCCTTGCCTTGAAATCCGCTGGTGTCACGTCTTCCGGTCTTTGCCGTCAAAGATCTGCTCGAAAACTTTTGCGACCCATTTTTCGTCTTCCATGCTGGTAGTTGCATGCCAGCGGTATAGACAGTTGAACTAGATTTTATTGGGTCAACTTATTTAGTCAATAGAATGGACATCACTGACTTCAACGCTGCAGATGCATCGGTTCAATCGAGGATACTACACTTGCAGAAGAAACAAATACTCACGAGCATACATTCCCCTGACCTCTGTCGAAGATGGAATGGTCCGGGCCGCGCATTTCCTTTGATTGGGAAAAGAATTAGCGAATTCAACGAAAATCTTTTGGGAAAATGAACGAACGCCAAACGGATCCAAGCTCCAGCTGCTTCCATCTCTCACCAATCCAAGAATAGATGAGAAGTAGTCTGAAAATACGACTGGTCCAAGTGGCAACCTTGAGAGCTGTCTCGGTCACAGAGCGGGCAATTTAGTTACCTGAGCCAAACCAGCCGCAATTTACAAGCCGACTGGTCTGGAAAATCTCTTCGTCTTGGGCATTTAGTTCGTCTCCGGACAAAGTCTTCGGGTCCTTGTATGTGCCCCGTTCGTTGATGTCGAATATCTTCTTGGCGATGTACTGTGGGAAAGTCAGTGGCGGGTGGAAATAAGGAGGAAGGCGGTTACATTGTGGTTACGGCTGAAGAGCACCAATATCACACAGACCGCAGGCGGAAGGAGTAACAATCTGTCTTCTGCGAAGACGTCGGGATAAAGGAGGCCACGACCTTCGTTACCGACGAATCAGCTGTCGGTCATTAGACCCAAAATGAGCCACAAACCGTCCTTCATGCGAATTTTGTCTTGCGCTTCTTTATTGTGACCATAGAGAGGCGACAAGTCGACATATGATGAGGTCTCGTTGATGTTAACGTTTCTGTTGAGGGGGGTCAAAATACGAATAAAATGAAGTTTGACAGGCACGTACGCGTGCGATGTCCGAAAGACGGTATGAATAACAAGAGCCGCGAAACTGAACTAGATGATGCATCAATATAACCGCACTTTTCAAAAGAAGAAACAGGAAAACCCAGCTTACCATCAAGGACGAAAGTCCAGCGGGGTGTTTAACGAACTGCAAAGTCGTTCAATATCGGTTGCCGGAGACAAGAAAATAACGAACACCATCGCGCTTCAGGAGTCTATGATAATGTCAATCGACAGCACCTTCAGAAACGGAATGTACGCAACGTATCAAACACGAGCCCAGCATCAGGGAGTTCGTGTTTAGGCAAAGCATGGGCTTGCTGGACACTTCGCGCGTATGGGGTACCTGATTTACCCATGTCCGGCAGATTGACGTTGTTGTTGCTACCATCGGCTGTACGCCAGGCATATCCTAACGGTAAGAATTAGAATCAACAAAGTATTGGGCAGAAGAGAATAGGCATACCATCACCAATGTTCGTGGAGTTAGGATGAGATAAATCATTGTACACTGACGTCGCCGTGAATGACAATGTCGGTGTTATATCCAACACAACTTACAAAGTTCAACCGTTTTATTCTGAAGCGTGGTAGCGAGGTTGCCCTCGGGAAGTCGCGAAATGAAGGTTATACCATGTTCAAGCTAGGCGGTGAACTAAGATACGGTTCTCGGGAATTAATTAAAAACTGCACTAACCGCAAGGGTTCGGTCATCGATCGCATCTGTGTGCCTAATAGTATCCACAACAGCGGACTGGACAGGTTATTCGGCTAAAGGAGCGCCAACAGTTTGATAGGGACTTACGAGGGCCGATGTGTGGATGGCGTCCGTCCCTTTTTTGACCTGAAAATAAAGGGAGACCTCTTCAATTGAATGCCCTAGGAAAGTGGTGGGCTTGCTAACCTGGTCGCGCAAGTCTTTGAAGACCTTCAGCGGTGTCGTTGAGCTGGTGCTGGTTTCTTTGGTGTGCGCTGTAGTCGACCCATTGGCATCATTTCCATTGGCCTACGCTCATGAACCACAGAAACCTGCCGCGAGCGAGAAAGAACGTACGATTGAGGCTACAGACGGCTGTCTACGGAACAGCGAGGAACGACGGCTGATACTCATTGGGCGTTTGTGCTGATACTGGGTGGGACGAATGAAGGGGGAAGACACAAGGACCACCTTATAAGCACTCGGACACGTCGGTTTAAACGGCCCATTTTCGAGAAGCGAGAAGCGGAGATGTACTAAAGTAAGACGACGCGAATAATCCCCGGCGCGCTTACGGCAATCTTTCCATTCTGAGTGCCCTAGCTTAGCTCACCCTTGGGCTTCGTTTCGCAGCGACATATTATTGCATGCGCTACGGCGGCGTCAAGTGCATGTGTAAAGCGGCGTCAGGTATGTTCGAAGAGCGACAGTGCGAACGACATTAAGCCATAGAAAGAATCAGTGGTACCGAACAAGCTACTCCACCCTCATCTTGGTCCAGCTGACGGAAGTACGACATTGGTTCATGACAATGGTTGTGTGTTCCGGAATGTTTACAGTAGAAAGTATTACGCTGCCGTAGGAACGGCAAGAGGAGGTACCGTAAACTTGGCAGCGAACTCATCAAAGAGATCCGCCTTTTGTGCGACGTCAAGGACAAGCGGGTGGGTCGGGTGTTCCGTCTGCAAGCGGCTTGGGAGGAGTTAGTGCCAGGGCAGGGAAATGAAAAGGCGAGAAACTACGCACGTCCACAGCTCTTCGGCCTCGCCCTTTTTGGATTCTATCCCTGCAGCAACCACAAATGCGGCCAATGTTTCTGCGTCGCCTTTCTGCTGGCCGAGTGACTCCTCCAAATCAGACTTCGCCTCTGGGATTTCGTTTCGTAGTATACGCGTCACACCGCGTGCGGTAAGAATATGCGGCGATGACAGTGAGGGGTTCCCCAATTGTTCTGTGTAGAATGAGTTTGCGTTCGAGTACCCGTCTTTGGCAGCAATGAGGCCGATGGAAGACTCGATGAGTTGCAGGAGAAGATCGTCTTCCGCCCATTGTTTCGCGCGATCGAATTCCTTCTTTGCGCGGTCGGTTCGATTTATGGAAAGGTAAATCTGAACAATAACGGCCACGCTGCAAAGAAGATGGTTAGGGAACTAAAGCCAAGTAACAGCGCCAACGTACGCTTCGAGATCTTCGGTTTCCGTAAAAAGAGTCTCCAAAGCTTCCTCTAGCTCCCCTGCCCGTGCAAAGGCGGTGCCTGCAAGAACACGAACCGAGAGTTTATCTCGTTCGGTGCCCTCCACGTCTTCGCCTTCAATCTCAACAGCCAGGTCACGGAGCTCTTCTAGGGCAGCCTCCTGTTTCGCCGTGTCGGCCGCAGCAACGTAGCGGGCCAACGCAGAGACGGCTTTCAGTGCAACGTTTTCAGAGTCTGCTGGGACCAGTGATGCTACAGCGGCAGGGTCATTGAGGGCGATGTGGGCACGGGCCTGGTATACGAGGGTAGGGATATAATCCGGCGAGTCGGAATCTGGTAGCGTGAGGCCGATAAGGGTCTTGTACGCGCCCAGGAAGAACTGCTGCTTGACGTGGTACAATTCAGAGGAATCCATATTTGCCCCTATTTGTCTGTGGCTTCTCAAATCTATTCCTTCCCCTTACATTCACCCAATGCCCGTTCCTGCGAGACAATATGCTATTCAGGGGTTCCTTTGAGTGGGTGTATGCTTATTCGGGTGGCGCGGTCTCCGGTCCCCATGAAACGATCGAGCGCCGTTGTATTTGCAAAACGCCGTCTACAACTCGTCCATTCTAACGATGAAGGCCAAGACGCGTCGTCGAATGGACGGCACGAGAGACCCGGGTCGCTCGGGGTAGCTACAGGTAGCTAGCTACATGTACTTGACATGCTGGGCGTGCGAAATGAATGAAAATCTTGTTGTGATTGGAATCCTTTGGGCCTTTTCTCGGAAGTTAGGTTAAATAAACAGGGTTGAACTGATTCCTCCTACGCGCCACAGAACCTGTACATAAATTTCAGCGGCGCGCCCCGGAGAGTGAGAGAGTGTATGGGGAACGGTCACGTAACCGCGGACTTGAATAGACTTGAATTGGTTGCTCAACACCGCCATCCTCGTCGTTGATCACAGTTGATCACCGTTCAGGCTGAAGCCTATATAATACCAGAACCATACCAAAAGATGTCCCGAGCTTCAGCTGGTCTGAGTTCCACACAAACACGCTCTCCATCCCCGGATTTAGATCCCTTTATGACCGGTTCGCAGGGTTCCTATCCTATCCTATTAGTCCTCTTTAATCCTCTATCCTTCAGTTACGACCCTTACGAAGCGCAATGATATTCGGCTCCAGCCTGAAATAACAGCATTCAGTAGTGCTAAAGTTGTAGATAGCGTTCAACGCAAAATCGATCAAGAAATAGACAAGTATCGAGAATCAATACGAACGCTCCAATCCCGACGCAATGCGCTCTCGCCAATCGGCAGGTTGCCCCCAGAAATACTCTCTAGGATCTTCTTGTTTTGTTCGCATCCAGACTCGCTTTCATGGATCAAGGAGGTTTCCCATATCTCCCGACACTGGCGCGCGGTTGCTTTGGGGTGTCCAAGCCTTTGGAGTTTTCCCATTTTCTCCCAACCAAAATGGGCGGATGAGATGTTAAAGAGGTCCAAGATGGCGCCGTTGACTGTTAAGGTGACTTCGCAATCAGCTCATCCATCCTCTTTGTAAACTCAGTCATTCAGGCCGATCTCACATACATGACGCCCAGGATGGTCAACACTGTCCATTCATCCTTGGGTCAGATCTCTCGCATAGGGGAGCTGGACGTCAGGACTGGTAGCCGTTCTGTGCCAGAGATCCTCAACCTAACACGCAAGTCTTGATAACAATTTTTGAGAAAGTGTTTTAATGTTCATCTCTAGACACTGCCCCGTATCTGCATTCTCTTTCTCTCGCGTCCCCTGGTTACGCTCAAGAAGAGGTGCAGTGATCTCGATTCCACCCTTCGTCATCGACTTATTATCGCCATCACAGCATTTTACGCTTCCTGACACGTTTTTGAACGGCGATGCTCCTCGTCTCCGAAAGCTCGAGCTCACTCGCTTCTTCCTGCCCTGGGATTCACCGCTTTTGAGCAACCTTTTTCACCTCAAAATCCAGAATCCCGGCCCTACGGCACGTCCTTCCATGACAGAATTAATTGAGGCTCTCGAACGGATGCCCCTGCTGGAAACCCTTGAGCTCGACAATGCTCTGCCGCAATTATCGGCCGATGTCTCCTCTCTATCTGTTCCTACTGCCCGAACAGCCCTCTCGCACTTGAAACGGATCGTCATCGCTAATGTTTCCGCCCTCGAATGTGCCGACACCCTGAACCACTTGTCGTTCGACGGCTCGAGTCCGACCATGAAGATATCATGCGTAGCGGAAAACAGCACTCTCGCTGATTTTTCTGCTTTGATTTCTGCGCTTTCCAATGTCCAGAGTGCAGCCACCACCAGACACCTCCGCTCGCTTTTCGTCAACATCGGTTTCGGTGGTATGACGATTCGAGCTTGGTCATGCTTCGTCCAGACTGGCGATCATCCTCGTGGCCGTGCCTTCTTGGATTTCGACTTCAAGTGGCTTCGGTTCATGCGGGACGAATCGGAGGAGCTGATGGCATCTACATGCAAATCATTGCCTCTGCGCGGGCTTCGGGGCTTAAGCCTCTCCACAGACATACACGAGATCGAAACCAAGACATGGATCAGGACCTTCGCTGATCTTCCGGCTCTCTTCACTGTGCGCCTTCATGGCCAATCAACACAATTCATCGCCGCTCTTGGGGAGGACGTTGTCTTGGATGGCGTGAAGCAAATTCCTCCGGCCCCCGTTGTCAAACCTATCGTTGGGCGGAGAGCCAGTTTACGGAGGCCGAGGGCAGCAAGCGTCTCGGGGGGCCTTTTCTTTCCCGCTCTACGAAACCTCATCTTTGAGGACACCGATTTCGCAGACCCGGTCCTGGACCAGTTAGAGGACGCTCTGATGGAAAGATGTGAACGGAAGCAGGATTTATGGAGCTTGACGCTGCAGGACTGCAGTCGGCTGCGACACGAAGAGGTTGAGCGGCTCGAGAACATTGTTCCGGAGGTGGTCTGGGACGGAATGGAGCTTGGATTCACTGACGACGAGTCGGAGGTGGACTCGGAATATGGCGATTTTTATTCTTCCGGCTTATTTTTCGACATCGCCGACGGTGATTATTCGGATTACGACTACCCAATGTTCTAATTTGCGTAGCTTCTGTACACTACTTACTACTTGTACTTAAACGTTAGCTTGGACGCGATTCTTCAACTCACTCGCGACTTCTCATGGCTCTCGGCGCTCACACTTCGTCCGCAATGCGCAGTAGACTCTAGAGATTCTGTACCTGCCAATCACGCCGCGGCGAGCGCGATGATCAAGACCGCGGCGCAGCTTAAGTTGACGCAATTGACGCTTGTTCGCGTCCGTTTGTTATCGCTCTTCGTCCACCACCATGGACACCAAGGGGCCATCCATTCTCCCTGTGCCCTATGCGGCGCAAAGGCGTGTCGTGGCTGGACGCAGAACTGGTTCAGTGAAAACCCTCAAATATCTGCTGCTTCTCTCCATTGCAGCAATTCTGTCGACTTTTCTCCCATTCCTCCGCAGTCAATCCGGATACACAAAGGTCCCCAAACCGCTCGCTGACCCCGAATGGAAAGACAATGTGTGGCTATCCGTGAACAGACACCATGGGACATCTCGACCGACTATGCGTACCCGCGCGCTGTCGAGTTCGACGTGACTGAGGGCACCTGGCTGCGCCTCGACGTGAGCCCCACGGGCGATATCGTCTTTGATATGCTTGGTGACGTGTATTGTCTCCCAAGTGCAGAAGTGAGCGCAGCAGGCGGCGCTGCCATTACGGCGCGTCCCATTTTACTGGGTGTTCCACACGATTCCGATCCACATTTCTCACCCAACGGGGACCGCATTGTGTTCAGAAGCGATGCAGGGCTGGGCCTAGAAAATATTTGGGTCAAACCCTGGGCTGGCTGTGAGGCAGCAGACCTCAGGGTCGGACCGACCAAGGGTGCCGGTGCCCCGACCTTAGTGCAAGCCTTGGCGTCGAAAACTCACGACGAAAATCTGCTTTCCCAGGGTATTAGAGAAACGGAAGAAAGGCGGGTCAACCGCTTGATCAGAGAAGGGCGCTACGATGGTGTGTCCAAAGTCCTGCGATATACAAACGTTGTTCTAATATTCCACCAGCCCAACGCGTAACGAATGAAACCTATCGTTGGATCTCGGACCCACGTTTCCATCCATCTGGTACCCATATTATTGCCACCAAATGGTATACAAGCGGTAGATCCCTTGGTGCCGGCGAAGGCTGGGAATACCCTGTTCCAGACCTCGCCGACAACAGCACTATTTCAGCTGGAAGTGGCGCGCGCGTGTTGGGTCGGACTCTCCCTCGTGGTTGGACAAATGAGCAATACGAGGACCAGCAGATAGGCCCCGAGCAGTTCATATGGCGCGGGGAGGACAGCCTTATATTCAGTAAGAATATCCGTAACGAGCACGAATTTCCTACAGCAAGGGTACTTCAGTTGTCCTTTATCCAATGACTTCGTCTGACTTGCATTTGAAGATGTTCATACGGGCATATACTCCATATTTTCCCTCAATATTACTACCAGAGGTGGAGACCTTGTTAGCGCGACTCCGGGTGGTGCAAGTCGTCCCGAACTGTCGCCTGACGGGCGCACACTAGCCTTTGTGCGCCGGGATCGCGATCATGAGCTGCTCGTGTTCAAGTAAATCCCGTCATGCTTGATCTCATTTTTCGCGGCGCTAACTGCAACAGAGATCTGCACACCGGTACCATTCACCATATTTGGGACGGACTCACATACGATCTCACTACCATCTCCGCGCCAATGGGCACCTATCCCTCATTTTCTTTCACACCCTCCAGCGACGCTGTAATCATCTGGGCTGCGGGTCAGATTTACTCTGTACCAATCACCACCAACGCTCTCGGTGAGCGCATTGCGGACCCTTCTCGCGCACCAGTTCCCATCCGGTTCAAGGCTCACATCGAGAAACGCTCGCGGAGACCGTGACGGGTACCTTTGACCTCATCGGCTCCGAGACCGCTGCAACCCAACGTGTTACTGCGTTCAAGGAAATGCGGGCAGACACCAATGGGCGACGCGTTGTGTTCCAGGCTGCGGGTGTAACATACGTCCAACCCCTTGGGAAGGCCTCGGCAATTCGCGTCCCCGTGCTGGACAGCGCGGCACCATACATCTCGCCTGAATGGGTGCCCGGCGACGATGATCTGATCATCCACACACGGTGGTCAGACACCAACTTTTCGACGTTCGAGGTGGCCGATCTTGCCGCCGGCAAGGCGTACGAAGTCGCTGGGCTGCCGCTGGGACGCTACCTCTCCGCAGTTGTCTGCGAGTGTACCGGCCTCCATCGAACGGTCGCCTTTCTTAAGACGGGGGCGACAGTCTCACCGGGGAAATTGTCGCGACGGCGGGAGAGGGTCTATACCTCGGTGACCTGACACTCCCAGGTGGCAAAGGCAAGGTTGAGATTAAGAACATCCGATTCGTACCATCGGAGATCTCGCCATGGGAAAAGGTCAATATGCGCTTTATCGAGAAGAACAAGAAGATACTGGTACAGCAGGCCAGCCGTGCGTTCATCATAGACTTGGATGCGGGCCCTTCTGGTGTCGCTGGGACGTATTCGCATATCACCGTCGCGTCTGGACGGATGTCGCAGGAGATTGTAGTCAGCTCGCCACACCCCGTAAAGGTCAAGTCGCAAAAGTCATACGCACCCACCGGTGTCGCGTTCGTGGAGGGTTACCATGTTTACTTTGTGCCCGGAGATAAAGTCAAGGATGGCGAGGCCGTGTGGGCGAAGCCTGCAAACGCAACCGCCGGGCTTGCGCGTTTGAGTTGGACGGTGGACATGACATTACCTGGAGCCCGGACGGATCGAGATTGTTTTGGTTCTTGGGTAGGTGGGCTTATTGGTTCCTCGCGCGCCGCTGACGTCCACCAGGTCCTTACTTGCACTCGCTCGAGGTATCGAAGCTCAGCAAGTGCGCGTCCGAGATCAAGCACGACACAACTCATTTCGGGATCTCATGCGTCAAAAGCCTCCTCGAGTACCAAGAGGTTGTCGTGGAACGCTCGACGGACATCGCCCGTCTCAAAAGCGATGCGCGGGGTTAAATGCTCAGGCTAATTCAGACGTGTTCGTGATCTTCAACGCGACGATCCTCACCATGGAGACTGGCGATCCCGAGGTTGACCTGATCCGCGAGGGTGTGCTCACGATCCGCGGCGGTGTCATCGAAAGTGTGGGTGCACTGGGAACCCTTGTTCCGTCTGGTGTGACTGCATTCAATGCACAAGGCGGTATGTATTTGCAGTAACTTGAGTGTCCAAGCGCTGATCACCTCATTCAGGATATGTAATTCCTGGATTCATCGACGTCCACGCCCACTGGAACGGCTTCGGGGAGATATATCCGGCTAAATCATGGGAGCTCCAGGCCTTCCTGGCTTATGGTGTCACCACACTGCACAAGTATTGAATTTACATTGCCTTGTGGGTGCCATATTGACCATTGTACAGCCCGTCTCTTCGAATGTTGAAGGCTTTGACGAAAGAAATCGAGTGGAGAGCGGGCAACTCGTGGGCTCCCGTATCTTCTCTACAGGGGAGGTGATCTACGGGGCGGCGTACCCAGGTCTTCACCAAGATATTGTGGACGATGATGAGGCATATTCCGCCCTTTTGCGGTTGAGAGTCGAGGGGGGATGGGCAGCATCTCGTACAAGAACTACAACCTGCCAGTTCGGTCAGTAGTTCGCAAACTTCGCTGCTTTAGATCTGATCCACGAAATGCAGAGCATCTCGGCAGAGGTGCTGAACGCAGCCAGGAACCTCACGATGCTTTGTGTGCCAGAGGGCGGAATGAACTATGACTGGGACTTGACGTATATTATCGACGGTACGTGACTCCTTCGAAAATAAGATGTTAACATATCTGTTTACAGGGATGACTACTGTTGAACATGCATTGCCTATCCCGATGTTGTTCGACGATGTGATAACTCTTTTCGCCTTAAGCGGCACTGGGTACACACCGACACATATCGTCAATTACGGTGGGGTCATGGGGGAGCAGCTCGTCTACGGAGGATGTACCGAACGACCCAAAGTACGGCTTTCGTCCAATGTGCTGGCTCCTTCTCTGAATATTGCCCCTTACAGACTGCGTTCGTTCGTGCCGCACGCCAACTTGAACGTCCTGTCGGAGTCGACGGCCCGACCGAAACATTGTGAGGTCTGAATATTTTGAATTATCAGCCAACTTATAATGAGCCCCAAGCCTATCAACTGTTCAATACGTCGGAATCGGCGGCCAAAATGGTGCACAAGGGCCTCAAAGTCCACGTCGGTGCCCACGGTGAAAATCCGTACGGCGTCAACTATCACGCCGAGATGTGGTTTACTCAACAGGGCGGTTTAACCAACTACGAGGTTCGATTCTTTGTTGAGCTGAGTTTGAGTGATCTGAGAAAACCCCTTGTCTTCTAGACTCTTCAAGCGGCAACATCGTCAGCTGCGATCACGCTAGGCCTCTTCCCATCGCTTGGCTCGCTGTCGGCCGGAAAACTTGCAGACTTGATCGTCTACCCGCCCGGAATCGACCTGCTGGAAGGAGACATCTCGCAGACGCGGGAGCTCCAGCTGGTTGCGAGGGGAGGGAGGTTCTGGGACGCATCTTCGATGGAGGAAGTCTGGCCGCTGAAAGGCAAAAAACAGGTATTGCCCCCGATCAATGCAGAATAAGTAAGTAGTATGTACGGCAAATTGAACTCGATGTATCCAAGTACCGTATATGTACATTCAGCATTTCACTGCTAACTGTTTCATAAGCGCGCCTTCACCTCTCCAACTGCTGAAGTGAGCGCTCGCTGAATGGCGTCTGCACAGAGTGCGGGTTCGACTTGCGGGAACTGCACAGAATGTGACTGGTTGATAGAAGTAATGGTCTGGGGATTTAAGCTTACCATATGCCCGCCGCGGTCTAGTAACTGCACACTTCCCCGTGTCGTTGACTTGACTTGCGCGATTTGAAACTCCTTTGACGGCAGGGTCTGGCCCCTACATGCGGCGTCAGAGGCAAGATAAAGTGACTCGGAAGAGGGTAATAAGAATGAAGAAGAAGCGGCGTACTTGTACTCGTCTTTTAGGCAGGTAATAATGTGAATGGGAAGCTCGTTCGCACGCGCGAGCTCGACGAATATCTCCACGGGCCGGGCTTTGTAGTCCGCGGTCGGGGATAAGTAGAATCCTGCCTCCTGAGCTCTGGAGCAGGACAGTACGACTTCTGAGCCGGAATCAGCGTCGCGTAGCGCGCAATTCTGTCCAGCATACTTAAGAAAAGAATATAACAGTATCGGAGTACACACCACAAATAAACGGAGGGCACGAGGATCCCACGCCTTGAAGGCTGGGTGGGCGGCAAGGTATTGGTACGCTGCGATTCGTGCAGGCCACTTGTCCCGCTTGCTTGACGCGAATTTGCCAAACATGTTAGACAGCACTGTTGTCGAGGGAAACTGCGGAGGGAGTAGTGCGGGGTCGAGGAGGATGAGGGACGTGAAGTTGAATGTGTTCTTCTTCGATAATGAGAACTCGTTGTCGCGGAGGAGCATCATCCTAAGCAGGTATTAGGTCTTTTCGAAAATAATTTGCATGTTCAGAGGGACGCACAGCGCAGAGACCGCAGACGAATGCGCGAACCCAACGAGGCGGCGGGCAGAAAAATCGATGCCATGTGAAGAGGAGGAAAGGAACGAATATGTTGCCCGGGCGTATTCGGCGGCGGACCCTGACGCAGGTCAATTATTTAAATAACATTCTGTACAGGAATTTCACTTGCAATATTCGCGATACGAGGGGCCTACGAGCAACCCTTGGTTCAGGACGGAACTCCGTCCGTGATTCGGGTTGTCTTCCGCACCAATTCAGCTGGGCGGTGGTGGAATTGTTATACGGCGCACCGATGCTCCAGACGTCCTTGATGGTTGTAACGGTCGCGAGTAAATGCTCGAGCATCGGCTCGAACGTCTCCTATGCGTCTCAACTTGTGAACGCCGATCTTCCAACGGTATACGGTCAGTTACCTACCTTGTGCAGACTCATGGCGTGCAGGAATACCAATGTGAGACCATCCTCACAGGGCGAGACGGGGATGTATTGGACTGCTTCAACGCGAAACGGACAGGTGGGCGAAGGCTCTGAAACATATAGCTGGGACTTCATTTGCGGTGAAGAAAAGCAACGGGGTTGAAGAAGTTGTCGTCATTTGCAATCAGGAAGCGCGCGGCCGGAGATTAAGATGTGCGAAAAGACAAATGGACCAGTGAGAAGTTCCCGAGAACAGATGGTGGATGCAATTTGCAGTTGTCTTGACTGGAGACGGTTGGCAGCTGCGTGTGTTAAGACGTCCTTTATGAGGCTTTAAGCTTTATCAGCGGTCAGCCCCCGAATATTAAATCATGCCTCTCTTTTCTGGTATTAATTGTCCTCGGCACGCGGCGACCCGGCCCCCGCGCTGGTACAGCTGAACGCGTCCGCGGTTATATCCATTCATGCATGAATGCTTCCGATCACCCCTTTGTCTTCCACGGGTTGCCAAATAGATCTCTTTTTTTCACCTCTTAACCTCGTCCTTTGCGCTTTGCATTCGTTTTCCGCGAGACTACTGGCCACCGGCCAACGATTCTCGGCATAATCACACGGCCAGGATGTCTTTAGTTTACGCGCCGGCACGTGGACGCGTTCTATCCAGCCATGTCAAACGACGAGCAAGACGCCGAGGGCCAGTCCAAAAAGCGGCGTATTCAGCGAGCATGCGACATCTGTAGGAGGAAGAAAAGTGCGTACGCTCCACTGCCATAATATGGAATTCTAAGAATGGCTCAACAGTCCGCTGTATGGATCTCAGACACCCGGCGGCCGCGACTGATGAGATTTTATATATAGGCGATGGTGCCCAGATGCCCGGGAACAGGTGCTCTAACTGCATTGCATACAGTTTCGAGTGCTCTTATGTCGAGGCGGCCAAGGTATGTTAAATTGTTGTGGATTTTCCGCCAGTCTGACATTTGACAAGAAACGGGGGCCCGCCGAAGGGGTAAGCTTTCCATCTTTCTGCCATACCATCATTTCTAACTGCTCAGATATGTCGAGAGCATGGAAATCCGCATTGAAAAGATCGAGCGACTGCTGCAGACTGTGTGTATCCAATTTTTTCTTCTTCTTGACGTCCCTCATTCTTCCCCTAGCTCCTTCCTGAGGCCGATCTCGCACGAGTGCTTTCAGGAACTTCCGTTGCCAATCGGCAGGTTCCACCCGTCATAAACGACGATGAGCTGGCCCAAATCACCCTAACCGAGAACCTTCAGCAACTTTCGTTGAATTCCGACAGTGAAACTCGTTTCTTTGGCCGCTCCAGCGGTGCAATGCTCCTGCAGACCGCCCTTAATCTCAAGCTCGATGCTGAACCTCAGAATGCTCGACGTCACTCTGAGTTTTGGGCTTCCCGGCCAGTTCGTATTCCAATCTATTGATGAAGACAGACTAAAACACCATTCTCAGTCCCCTGAACCCATAGCACCACCGCAATACAACTTCCCTCCTCCAGACCTCGCCACCTCCCTCGTTGAGCTGTACTTTACACACATCAATCTCCTTCTCCCGCTTCTCCCATCGCCCGACTTTCGCACGCGACTTGGCCGCCGGCCTACATCTGACTAACGATGGATTTGCCGCTACATTTATTCTTGTGTGCGCCATTGGTGCCCGCTTTTAGTTCAGACCCACGCGTTCTTCTCGACGGACGGATAACCTGCACTCGAGTGGCTGGCGCTGGTTTGAGCAGCTGCAATTAATGCGGAATCCATTGGGGCCGCCACCCTGCCTTTACGATCTGCAGTTCAGTGCAGTACGTTTACACCGTTGCTGTTACAATATAAGCTGACTACGTCAACATTTTAAAAAAATAGCTCTCTGTAATATTCCTACATGGCACGTCCGCGCCGCAAGCTTGCTGGACGCTCGTTTCGATAGGTATCCGGATGGCACAAGACGTGGGAGCACATAGCGCAAGGAGGCTACTCACCAATGGACCGCGGATGATGAGCTGGGGAAGCGCGCGGTTTGGTACGCATTCCTTTTTTCTTGGGTCGACCTCTGACTGTTTTGCGTGAACAGGGTCCTTGTATTCCTCGATAGGGTTTTGTCTGCCCACCTCGGACGGCCGTGTACAATTCAAGACGAGGAGCAAGTATTTGGCTCTATTATATGATTCTTTTTTGACCCAGCGTCTAGCTTCGACCTTGAATTTCCGATAGACTGTGATGATGAATATTGGGAGGCTCCTGATCCGGCACAGGCATTCCAACAACCCAAGGGCAGGCCCTCCCTTATTTCCGCCTTCGTCGCGTATCTGCGGCTTTGTCAAGTGATCTCGTTTGCTCTGCGGACTATTGTCGTCCCCCTCTTTTGACATTTCCAGATGTACGCGAATGTTTTCCCGTCATTTAGTATTCCATCAGCAAGTCAAAGGTTCTGCTTGGTTTGAGCAAAAGCAATACCGGTGACTTGGAGAACCGTATTGTCGCGGAACTGGATTCGGCGTTGAATCAGTGGATCGATGAATTACCAGATCACTGTACGTTTTTTCTAATGACCCTTCAATGTTTATTTGACATCTCGCCGGACGTGCAGTGCGCTGGAACCCCCACATGAGAACCCCGAGTTCTTCGAACAATCCGCTGCCCTTTATTGCAGCTACTATCACCTGCAGATCTTCATCCACCGTGCATATATTCAAGGCTGAACGATGGCGCCTTTGGTGGGTCCTTGTCGTTCTGAAATATTTCCCAGCCAATACCATTAACTAGGCATTTCCGTCGTTTGCGATTGTCTGAATGCGGCGAGGTCCTGCAGTCGTGTTGCGGATATCCGTCGGCAAAGGGCTGGAGACAAGCCATTACCGCTTTCGCAGGTCTGGCTCATAAACCACTTTCGTTCCTCAAATCTGCCATGATTATTATGACTGCAGTAGCCGTATTCACAGCCGCTCTTGTGCTGTTGATGAACATCTGGGCCGGCAAGCGGAGTGGGCTCAGTTTATCACAGACTCGGGCCAGGAGATGGCAGAAAGTTCATCGGTGTATGCAAGTTTTGCATGGATGCGAGACCCGGTGCGTCCGGCTTACACTGATCCTGAGAATACTACTCATTGTCCTTAGATGGCAATCCGCTGGGAACTTTGGGACATTTTATTCGAGCTCGCGAGCATAGGCCAGCTTCCGTTACCTGCGACTATAAATACGAACATGAGCAACAAGAGAGAGCGTGGTGCCGAGGAGCCCAAGTCCGCTGCTGCTACTTCGTCCGCGGAGAGCTGGCACGGTTCGGTGTCGCTGGACAATGGGAGTAGTGGTACTAGTAGTAAAACTGCTCCAGAGCCGCGCGTTGTGGTAGGGCTCCATCGCCCCATTGCATCCAATGGGCTCCGATTTCATAGCCAGTGGCGATGCCTGCAGTAATTCTGTTCCTCTCGGACGCCCCATTGCAGGTCGCTTTCATACATCAAATGTTCCAGCCATTACAACTCAGTTCCTGCCTCATTTCCAGCAGCACTCGCCAGTCTATCCGCAAGGCACTCCACTTTCCGCCTCCCCCTTGCATGCTCAGCAACATAACAGGTTCCCGATACTCATGGACGGGGATGAAGCCCTCCGTCACCGCTCGTATCCAGCGACGCCGGTATCGACGTCTTCCCTTCACCACCCCGAAGTATCTCTACCCTCGATGCTGCGCGAAGATTCACAGCGTCATGGTATTGCACGCCCACACCCGCTTGGGCCGCCGGACACGCCATTATCGGCGTCGTCGCTCCGCACCCACCTGCACGACCGGTTTGTGCCTTTGATGCACCGCAGCGAGGAATCTCCCCATGTGCGAACCCACGCACAACCGGAGACACCGGTGTCAGCGTCATCAATTCAAAGTGCGCCTTTCATTCCGTCGATGAACAATGGGTCGGCGACACTACGCGACTTCTCGCGTTCGCGAGAGACGCTCGATGATGGCCGTGCGACGAGTGGCCGAGTGTGGCAGGCGAGGACCACACCAAGTGATCATCCCGGGCCTAGTTCCGTTCACGTCCAGCACCCACAGTCATCTTCCAACATTTCCGATGATATAAATAATCCACCCCGCCTAGCTACGGGATTCTCATCTTTTCCAATCTCAGAAGCGTTCTATGAACACCTTACCGAGAGTTTTTCTTCTCCACCGCCCGACGAGCGCAGCTATCATCGCATGCCGCATCCCCTGCCGGATAATTATGCGGACCAAGCCCATCACGCATACGCGGACAGCGCACGCGTGCATCGGGGACCGAGCAATGCTCGGGGAGGTGAGATGGACCAGGATGCGATGTCCATGTGGTCTGCCGCGCCGATTGGGTTCGAGTACGTCGTCCCTTCCGTTGCTTTTGAACCGATTTAAATGTTTACTTTTCAGGTTGGACGATTGGAACTCTTACTTGAACACGGTAAACGAGATTACACAGGCGAGGATGCATGAAGGTGCAGACGTGCAATGAGACTGACTCTCGGTTGAACAAATTATAAATGTCCTTTTATCCTTATTTTGTATTTTGTGAATGGCTTAATCTCCGAATGTCACCTCTTGTGACGGTGCGTGACCACCCTATAAATGTGACGGAGATCTTGAACACTTGCTCACGACGACATCATGCCCCGTATAAAGATTGACGAGGCAGCCATAAGAAAGTTCAACGCCCTCCCTCGCCAGCCTCGAGCGCCCTCAGGACTTGTGGGCAATCATTGGCATTTCGATCTGCGATTCATATACTTGGAGCCGCATCACATGTGCTATTTCTCGTTCAACCCGAAAGCGCATTTATCCATTCAGAGCGTTTACCGCTTGGAATACCTGACGAATCTACGGCCCTTTTATTCTTCCCCGAGAGCGGCGCCGAGGCAGCTCCCGAAGTCGCCAAAGCTCTCGTCCATGCCTTTCTCGATAGTTTTGGCGGCCCAGGAAGTCCCAGGGCTTTCGCTCCATGGACCCTTTCGACCTACGACCACGAGCTGGCCACTGAAGTTGGAAGGAATTCAAGCACTTGGGCATTAGAGAAGAGTTGTGTAGCATACGGGTCACGAAGGCGCATCAACAAACGGCGGATAAAGCTTTTGAGGGGTTCTGGGAGAGATTGACTCAGCACATCGAGCTCCCTCTTAGGAGGGCCATGCACCCACCGGACAACATCAATTTCTCGATTCTGAAGCCCAAGCCGTGGGGCGAAACCAAAGAATTGGATCCGATGCAGAAGGCATTGAAGTATGCCCAGACATTTCACCAGGTTGGGCTCGAGGCTAGGCGACTCTCAAATTCCCAGATATCCTCCAAAATGATGGAGGACACCCAAGCAGCTATGCGGCATCCTAGAATCCACGTCCACCGAGGAAATACAGAAGAAGCAGACGCTGGAGATACCACTGCTGCTCTGGATTATGCAGTTCGGTAAGAAAATGCCCTTAACCCAGCATTCTTTCTGACCTTCGTGGTTAGTATCCGTTGCAATATAGGGGTTAAACCAAGTCGGTCGCTTCACCATTATTACCTTCTCAAGGTTATACAAAGCGAGGCTACAACTAAGGAACAGAAAAGCCAGGCACATGGACTGCTTATTGACTGGTTTATGGCTGCGCATGACGCCATGCCTATCCGCTATTTGTTTGCCGCTTCTCACCACGCGAACCAGTCCGTCATTTTAGCCGGAGATGCATCCCCGGCCGTGCTCTGGTTCGGGTTTCACCTGTTAAAACCACAGGCTGAAAAAGTCCCTGCTCTCAACGCTCAATATAAAGCACTTTGGTTGGCATTGGAGAAGAGGCATCAAGAAATATCAAAGGAACAATCAAAGGCAGAAAAGAAGAGAGAAAAGGCTTCCAATCGGTATATATGTGCTGCACCCAATTGCTACATCCAAGCAAGCAAGGGGGGAGGTTTGTCCACGTGTATGTTCCACTTGTATACCTCCTTCATTTCTCTGACCCTTGTGGTCTCAAGGCTCCGGAGGCTGTGATTCGGATGTCAAGCCCGGGTACTGCAGTAAAGAGTACGTTTTTATTTTTCGAGCTTATCGCGCTCTGACAAAGCCTTTTCCAGATGCCGTGAGTGACAAATCCATCGTCGCACAAATGAATTTAATATTTCTGTGTGTTCGATGATTAGAGAAAGCGGTCAGTGCCTTTTGACTCTCCTGTCACGGACTTACTGGTGCCTACAGGATTGGAAGAACCACAAGCCATTCTGTAAACCTGGAGCTCCTTGCTCGATCTTAACAAAGGAAAGGGATCTACCTGCAGCTGGCCAAGGCCAACCGGGGAAGTCCTCACAATCCCGATTGCTGGCCCAGACGGCCAGCCCATGATGCTCAGCTCGTCGACGATGACACCCGAGATGTTGAAGATGCTCCAAGCGATGAGTCTCGGCGAGAAGAACCCAGATGGTGCCGACAAGACGTTAGACGAAATGATGAAGAAGGATCGTAGGTTTGAGGTAAATATGTTGTCGCACGCACTCGTTACTGGAATGACATTTTGTAACAGGAGGTCGATTAATTCAAGACGAATGTAGTCCTACTTGAATACAGAACGAAGGTTTCCATATTAGCTGGCTGCGATGAGCACCAGCAGCATTGGCCTTCAGGCTTCATTTCAACTATTTTGTTGTTTTCCCATTATATCTCTTGCCCGAAATGCCTTCAACAGTTATAGGCTTCAGCGTTTTGAGACCTAACCGGCATCACCGGCCCGGTGGAAGATAAGTTATGAGTTGTTTGGCTACGGGCCCGAAAAAATGTTGAGCGCAATCGCTGCTCGCAAGGCTGCCCAAGCAGCGAATAGCCATGCAACTTCTGTCCCTGATGAAGAACCTCCGGTGGGTGCAGTGGACCCGCCTTCTCCTGTAGAACCCTTCCAGTCATTCACGGCCCACCTCCAAACGAAAATCCAGTTCACAAACCCTCAACTCGTCGAGGAAACGCAAGAAAAAGCGGGAGGCAGAGCTCAAGAAGACACGCTATTTCGCAGCTGAGGTGGACACATTCCATAATTCGGATGATGTTATCATCATAGATTCTGACGAAGAGGACATTTCCGACGCGCCTGCAGCTCCGATCACTCGAACTACTGTGGTTGGAAAACGCGCGTGGTCGCCCAGTGCGCCATAAATGATTCCTCCGACGAGGAAGGTGAAAGATCTAGATGTTCCAGTTCCCCTGGCTCTACCTCCCGCCCCAACACATGGACCGCCGCAGACCTTGACGTCCTTCAGCGTCCTTCCTGATAAAACCGCGTTTTACCTCGAGTCCGAAGAAATAGCAGCTTTGGGCCTGGCCGCGGACACCTGCGTATTAATTTCGTTATCGACAGGCCAGACCGTGAGCCTTTTGGGAGCGTATATGTTCACAGTTTTACGAGGCGCGGTGTCCATTTGCGGAATCCGCATGCCCGCCAATCCGGTTGCACATCGCGTTTATGCCCCGCGGTCTTCGCCTATACCGACACTCAAGGCTTTAGAGGAAAACGTGCAATTACATTCCATCGTTGCTGTTCCTGAGCGTTTACGTCCAGTGTTCGAAAGTGGCACTATTCTCGTGGCGTTCCAGCAGCTTAATAGCGGTGTGGAGGGGCTGGGTACTATATGCCGCCCGTTCGATGGCGTGTTCAAGCCCTCTCGATGGCAGCTGGATACCGACGCTGGCAATCACTTCCGGCTCCCAGGTGTTCATATGGTAATTAATTCTTAGGACCCAACTCGTGTTCACGAAAATAACACAAATCATAGCTTACCCAACCAAGCAAAGACATCCAGCCTTTCATTTTACCTGCTACCTGGGAACTCGCGCTCAAGTCTTTATCTGACTGTACGTGCGGGATTTATCTCGTCAAGGGTCACAAAAAGTCGGGCAAGAGTACATTTGCCCGCACTCTATTAAACCATCTTCTTTGCCGGTACTCGATCTGTTGAATATCTTAGCATGTCAGCTTACATCAACCAGATACCGCAGAGTTGCCTTTCTAGAATGTGATTTGGGCCAATCCGAATTCACTCCTGGCGGTTGGTCGCCCTGAATATTATCGAAAGTCCAGTATTTGGTACTTTTTTCTTCTTACATCTTATCGATCTCTATTGCTGATGTCGTATCAGGTCCACCTTTCACACATCCTACTCTCCCGAATTTTGCGCACTTTGTAGGCCTAACGACTCCGAGATCATCTCCATCCCATTATCTTGCTTCCATCCAATCGCTCATCGAAACATATCAATTGGACATGCAGACGCCTGCTGATGATTTTGACGGGGACTCCCGAATATCGGACGTTATTCCCCTCGTTGTGAACACAATGGGTTGGACAAAAGGCCTCGGCGCCGACCTGACGCGTAAGATTGAAGATCTCGTGCAACCTACCGACATATTCGAAGTCGAGGCACCGTTTTTCGAGCGCTCCTTGTCATTGGAGCAACCAGCTAGTTTCCCTCATGCTTCGCAGAGCGCCAAATTGCACCTACTACAACCGATTGCACTATCGGTCTTGTCCGCCAATTATTCCGCCGCGGACCATCGATCAGTAGCTGTTCTTTCATATTTCCACGCTCTTTTCCCGCGGACGGCGTCAAAGGTATTGGGACAACGAACGGCCGTCATGTGGAACACAACACTCCCATTGTGTTCTCAACTTCCGTACGAGGTCGATTGGTCGCTTGCCTTCGATAAAGTCACACTATGCGGTGCTGGGGCAGAGGATGTAGTCCCTTTGGAGATCAACCGGGTTCTCAATGGTGCCTTGGTTGGGCTGGTTGCATACGAGCCAGGATCCCTTGACGATGATATCGACATGTCAAAATCTTCCTCTGATTCGGACGCTGCAATCGTACCACTCATCCCGTACACACAAGGCTCAGCAGTGCCGTCACCGTCAACCTCTGTATGCCACGGGATTGCTCTGATTCGTGCCATCTCCCCCTCGTCCTCGCATATGCATATCCTCACGCCGCTCCCCCAACATTTGCTTTCGAAATGCAGGGTTCTTGTCAAGGGTGAAATGGAACTTCCTCTATGGGGCATGTTGGACTTTCTGAGCGACATAGAGGGCGAGATTGCGGGCGTAGAAAAGGCCAACGTGCCGTATCTGCAGTGGGGCAAGGGGGAGGTCTTGGCGGGGAGAAGCGCCGAGTTCGGAGGAATTTGATGCGAAAGGGCCAAATGTAGCTGGTTGTTAGCTGCTGAGGTGCTGTTAATTCCTATAAAAACACTGGTTTTTACCCATATTACGATAAAGCCCCCCGTAGGTCAAATGCTTCATCTTTAATCCGCCGACACCTGTCTCGTTTGGGCAGTAACTCTTGAGTCGAAAGATTCCATACATATTCTATCGTGTACACAGATTGCCAGGGCACTTCTCAACTATTCAAGGCTGAGCAGAAAACGGTTGTTGCCTATCTCCTCCGTCAACAACTCCCGTTCGCAACGGCCAAATCCCTCTTTCCTCCGCAGCAACCTTTTTTTCCAAAGCACACCGGCGAATTCTCCTCCGCGATAGTCTTCAGTAGGGTCCGGATACCTTCCCCATGACCGACTCATGAACTGCTGCCGGATCGGTCGACCCGGGCTGCATCAGTCGGGCAGTCGTATTAACGAGCGCCTCCACAGTGAAGACCGGTTGCGCAGCAGGGAACGAGGGGGGCATTTCGGCCTGTGCACCGCTCCGGAGAATTGGCGCCGGCGCTGCCGCCGTAAGGTAGTGCGTAATCGCGTGTACCGATGGTGCGTCGCCCACGACAATAATCGGCACTGTCGCCTGGAGGGTCATGCTGCGTCGCCACTTCCAGGACATGGCAGGCTGCCCGACGGGCGTGTACGTGTCCCACAGCCCCTCTTCCGTCTTCGCGGCGTCGTCGGCTGCCGGCTCTTCGTCCTGCGCCTCCACCAGTTTGAACATGTCTGGGTCGATACACTTGGCAACCTCTTGCGAATAGGTCACGGCGAGGTGGAAGTGGAGGAGGTTTTCCTCGTTGTTATAATACGAGGCAAAGTCCACAGGGGTTTCATGCGGCACCTGGAGCTCAAAGTCGAAGTCGAAGTATGGGTGCGCGGGACTTGCAGTCCTGGAGAAGCTCCGCGTCTCCCAGTCCCGCACGTTCCAATTGTCTTCGTTTTCGTCGTAAATCGGCACGAAGTCCTTGGATTCGGCGTCATATGTCCGACTACCTGTCGATTGCTGGCACACCCCCGATGTGGCGTTATAGAATTCCGCGTCGCCGCCGGCCACAGCCTGCGCCTGCGCCCAGTGGTGGCGTTGTAGAGTCGTTATATGGACATAGATGTCGGACATTGTCGTCGACCCATCCATGATGGCGCGCACAGTCACCCGTCCCTTCAGCGGCTGGCCTAATGAACGCACGATCAGTCGAGTATTGGCGCGTATATAAAGAACAGCATACCCTTTTGTACGACGTTTCCTTCCTCGAGAGTTATCTCTGCAGCGAATGTGGAGCGCTGTGCCTCAGGCAGGCATTTCTCCAGGTCCTCAGAGCGCTTTTTCCACGTCGGGGAGTCTCTTCTATGGCAGTCAACATTCGAGAATGTTGTGTTCCAAGTGAACGGCGCCTGTGTGTTGACTTCCAACGCAGGGATAAACGCTGTGTGTCCTGCTTGCACATGCTCAGTCCGCCCGTCGGTGAACGTCACGACCTAGATGTTAATACGTCAGGCGAATTTCGTCGAGTTAGAAATAAGTCGCACCGCGATGTAGCGATAGCCGAGATCGCTGAAAGAGTGCCGCGCAATGGGGCCGTTCAGCTGGCGGTACCGATTGATAACGGGCGGATAATTCACAGCTGGAACTGTAACAGTGAACGGCGTGACGATAGGCTTGGAAAGGTCTGGATTATTTTCGAGGAGAATCGCCTCGGTGGTCCAGGCTCGTCTCTCTTCCGCTTTGACTGTGAAGAATTCGGGATCGCTCATGGCATCGTCGTGCGCCTGATAGTCGTATACAACATCGCTCCCCGTCCAGTCGGCATACCCGACCGACACGCTCTGGTTCGAGGCTTGTAATACCTCTGGGAGGATTGCGCCTTTTTTCAGGAATTTAACCTCGCCGAACTCGTCGAGCTGCAGGCGAAGCGCTACGTTCGCAATCTGGTGCGCACATTCTGCGCGCGGAACCTTGATGCGGAGTTCGCCTGCACAACATATTAGACAGAGGTTATTCCAGTCACAGCGTGCGACGCACCGAGGGAGATGTGGTCTGGGGAGAGATCTTCCGCGCGCACCCACGCACGAACTGTGCAGGGTTCAGGTTGGGTGGTCTCGATTTCGGCATTAGACGCGAACGACAGCGCGAATATCGCGGCCAATAGCAATGAAATGAGTGGGGTTTTCATGGTGTATGAGTGGGTCTCAAGGTGACTTGAGCGTCTTTATAGACACCCCTGTGCGTGCGAGAGGAGAACTGACACAATGGCGGTACATCGCGACGAACGTCAACGAGCGCTAACAAAGCTCGCTGCCTGAACGAAGGGTAACTTTAAAGCTGTATCCTGGTGGCTGGTTGCTGAGACGATGGATATGGAAGCTGAAGTCGGTGGTGAAAAAGTCATAAAAGACGTTGAATCATACATTCAATTTTAGCTTGTTGATCGAGTACATTCAATGTTATTCAAGGTGCAAAGGGGTTATACTTATCCACTTCGGAGGATCCCGGCCGGTGCGTACCGCTCTCAATCCAATAGTCTCTAAACCCAAACCTGCTATTAGCAAAACTAGTTCCATCGATATTACAGCCAGTTGAGTACAGCAGTCCATGGCGCAGTTGTACATACAGTAGTTACATTAGTTTCTCCATGATCAAGGAAAGATAAAAACAGATAGTTGGCGGAATTTCACATCAATTCTGAAAAGAAAAAGTCGGTATTGATGGCGGTGGTCCGGCGACCAGTCCACTGGGGATCTCCACCATCTCACCAGACAAATCTGGGCGGAGACGTTAGTTTTACAGAAAAAAAATAGATGTGTAAATCGACTGACCAAGCAACTTGATTTTCAGTCCGATCTCCGTTAGTGCCTGCACGAAACCGGCTGTTTCTTTCGATGAGACATGCCCGCCGTCTCGCCGAAGCATGTTGAGTCCGTCAGTCCAGTCGGCCCAGCGGGATTGATCGGGTGCAATTTGGTCAGCCAACGACCCTTCATGTGCACTGAGCAGCGAGAACGACAACGGAGACGCCGTGGGGGGGAATGTAGGCGGGAGGTCGTTCTGATCACGAAGAACGTGAGGAGGGGCAGCACAAGTGCCGGTAGCGATCTCGCTGATGGCAGCCACCTCAATGCGGTCCGGAAGGTCTTCCAGACCACTTCTAACTGCAAACTTCATGGCGCTATCCACGTAGTGAAGGTATTTAAGCCCGGGATCCTATAGTCATGCTTAAGTAACATAACAAAGCAACAAGAGTCAGCATACCAGTCGCATAAACCGCCAAGGTCGATTCGGCCGCCGAGTCGAGTCCCTTGAACCAGTGGAATTCTGCGGAAGTGCATTCACAAACCATGCACCTTGCATCAAGCATTGTATTCTTTGTTGGCGGACAAATTCAAAGGACTCTTTGTACAATTTGGCGCGCAGATTTCTGAAGCCTCGTGGTGAGGATTGTCAATAAAATGATGAAAATAATCTGCGCACCGGACCGGGATTTTGCTGAGCAGGTCATCGTCCAGCTCAAGCTCCTTCATCTGCCTCTCCCGAACACTTCGGTATTCGCACTCGTTAAAATCATGCTCGACCTCATGCCACGGTCGGACATTCTCGCTACGTAATGCGACCTTCGCTCTAAAGAATGTCAAAAATGAGGAGACAGACCAAACGGACAAAACTCACTGGCTGCGGACCAGAGCGGCCACTCGGGTGAAATCGCCAGACGCTGCCCCACTCTCACTCCACATACCATGAAGAAATGTGCCGCAAGAGAATGGACTTTGTAGAAGTCCAAGAAGAAAGGTTGGAAAGTAGTGGATGTCGAATCTGCAATTACATTAGTTTCAACCGATGCGATGGATACTTTACAAACATCCCGGGGCAAAGATTGCCCAGTGTTCCGACAACATCTCAACTATCTCGTTGGATGCTTTGGCAACGGGACACCTCCGTGCTGGAGGCCGACTTAGTTGTTCTTGAATGATCTGGAGAAAAACGAATTCAGGACCGCGTTAGTTCGACCATACAAATGCTGACCTTGGAAAAATCGGGATCCATTTCGATAAATTTCCTCTAGAAGCCGACATTCAGGAAAACATTACCACGAGATCAAAGACCGTACCAAAACATTCCAAACCCAACACTCCAACCTCGTTGAACTCCTGTTCAAACTCGTTCGAGTCAAATCCAAGCAACCGCCACTAGGACTTGGCCGTTCTCGTCAACCGACTCGGACACCTTATATGGGCCCATATCGACTTTAAAGCAGCAGCATGAGCCGGCTCTGCTTCAATGTCGACGAGGTGGTCTTCTTGCGATACGTCACCCTTATGACGTTTGCTTGAAAGTCGAGGATACAGGATGTCAAATCCTCGATTGTATGGGATGACATGAGTCGCTGCGAGCGTGTAAGATGACGAAAATAAAAAATAAATAAGTCACATGGACTGGCTCACCACAACAGCTTTCCGCACATTGAGTCTTTCCAACTCTGAAATAAATTCTTCCCATCGAGTGTCGCTTGCGTGAGCCAACAGAGAGTTGATCAGCATCATGCTGTTGCTTCAGTTCAGCCTCTGGTGAGAGCGAGAAACAATTGATCACGCACCTGTACTGAGCCATCGCCGTGTCTGCGCTCCCCAGTCTACTGATGACTGTCTCCAGGAAACCTTGCCCTTTCCGCATCTGCTCAAATACAACGGAAAATCCATATCGGTAGACCGATCCTGCGGGGAGACTCGCAGTGCCTCGGCTGGAACTCGCAAGCTGAAGTCCTGGCGCGCTCATCGGGTCCGCCTCGACTAGTTTTTTAAGAATAGCCGTGGCAGGCCGGCAGACGTTGATGAGAGATGTGGAGGAAGACAGAATTCGGACCACTTGGAAGATGAACTCGTCATCAAGCGTTGACCAGCCATAATCCAACTCCATCAAATTCTGCATGGCTGCCAACGCGTACTGGAGGAACACGTCAGAACAAAGCAACGCAGGAGGAACTAAAACGAACGGCAAGAGTATTTCCGTGTGCGCTAAAGATTACATCAATCAAGTCGGAAAGGCCTGAACAATTAATGAACGCCTGTGCGAATTGTTCCTCCTGAAGTTTATCAGTTCAAATGCCTCGAGGTCGAACTGGGGGCCTACCCTGATGTATTTCTGCAGAGTAAATAAAGTCATCTTGAGAGTTGTCGGATCTTCCCGTAGTCGTAACTTTTCGGCGGTCTCTCCAGCTTCACGTGAAGGTGCATTCACAAGTCTATTGTAACATTGAGCCAAGGGGTTGCATCGCAGAGGTAAAACTACGTACTTGAGATTGACCTTGGTCTTGATCTTTCTCCTCAGATTGTCGTTCGTCACCAACTCATCTGTCTCATCCCGGAGAGCAAAATTCGATGGCGGCTCCTTGATCTTGAGATTTATACAGAGTTGTTTCACGACATCGTCGACGGTGAGGACTGGGTCAATGCGAGTTCGCACAGTGAGACCGGCTGCGGTCGTAACGGTGTTGGTTGGAACGAGAGGAACCGCTGATCCTGCGGCTCCATTGACTGCTGGAGATTGTGTTAATGGGTTGCCCCGGCAGACATGGAGCTGGACTAGGCGTTGAGAAGGCGATAGCACCGCTAAAGCACACACGTCTTGGCCGGCGCCGAAGATGTGCTTG